>CM076578.1:1521908917-1522213338 GCA_034641835.2 Pinus albicaulis | reverse complement strand
CTTGTTGGGAAAAATACTGAGAGGGGGGGGGGGGGGGGTGAATCAGTATTTAGGACTTTAACAAACTTTTTATTTTTCACTCTCTAAAACCCATATGCTACTTTGCTGCAGCCAACTAGCGTATACACGCGAATATCCTTCATAAAACTCGCGTATACACAGAGATCTAATTATGCCATTAATTCTTCACTTATATCATTCTATCATTTATTCATTAGATGTTCAATAAACAGTAAACATGTGCAGTAAGAACAGAATAAACCATCACACATAAGCATCACATATGAACACTAGGATTTTAGGTGGAAACCCAAGTCGGGAGAAAACCACCGCTGCAGTTGCTCAGCCTTCAAAATTTTATTATAGAGAAAACATATTACAACATATGTGTTGGCGCAGCCTCCTACCAGCACGCAGGCACCCACCTGCGCTCGTTTACCAGCCTCTCCTGGAAGGGAGCTACGACCCCCTGCTCTCGTTTACCAGCCTCTCCTGGAAGGGAGCTACGACCCCCTGATCTCGTTTACCAGCCTCACCTGGAAGGGAGCTACAACCCCCTGTCTGAAGGCTACAACCCTCAGCACCTCTATGGACCACGTTTGATCAATTTTCACACTGGATCCAACAACTCAAATAGAGTACAACTTGTAGGCCTCGTTTCATCATATTATCAGACTGGACCCACTCCACACATTTAAGTTCAATCATACAACCAGACTGATACAGACAACTCAGAACTATAGAATACAGATAGCAGTAACATAGCAGAACAGATCAGACATTTCATACCCCATGCTTAAGCAAACCCTAGTTTGCATACGCGCTTTTTTTCACTGATCCCGCGTAGATACGCTTCTTCTACCATAAAAACCCGCGTATACTTCTGTACATATTACAGAACTAATTTCACTGCGCATACGCTCTTTCTCTTCAGCGAAGCCGCGTATATACGCGCTTCTTCTGCGGCAAACTAGCGTATGGTTCTTGAGACATTTAGGTCATTGCAATTCTTCAGAACAGACACATCACACAGATTTTACCTTTTACTTCAGACAGATGTTCGCCTCATCTCAGATCTAATCATTCCATATACAGATCTAGCAAATACAAGTACATTTCAGATCTAGATGCCCTTCTTCATCATTGGTGCATCATGCATTCAGATCTATCATTCAACTGTAACCCTTTCCATTCAGATATACTTCAGAGAGAAGTATTCATTCAAGCTCAGACATCTTGCACCCACACTCATGATTGCACAATGAATTTCTTCTCCTTATATAGGTTTACCCTTTTTAAATACCATGAGCCAAAACCATATTACTTCCAATGGTATTCCTGGACGGGGTCATTTAGACGAATCATTACCCAATACAATGGGTCAATACCATGGTGGTTACCCCTGGTTTTGCACTTTATGAGCGCTTTTGCCCATACGCGACTTGGAACGTTATTTCCCGCGTGCATATGTGACTTCTCCTAGACAAATCCGCGTATGCCTTGAGACATACTCTTTTCATCATAGATCTAGCACATACTGAATTCCTTTCTTCATTACCTTCTATACTCACTATAGATACATCAGATTTACATCATTTATCAAGTTTATCAAGACATGAATAACTTCATCAGGTGGATTGCCATCAAGGACAACACATGTCAACAATCTTATGTCTTCATCTTCATTCAGTGGGTTGCCATCAAGGACAATACTCTGCATCATATTGCCAACAATCTCCCCCTTTGGACTTGATGGCAACCACGATGGTGTTTGATCACCACAACAGATAGACACCATGTCACTCTCCCCATTCTTTGACACCATTCTTTCTCTTCATTCAAACACCATGTCACTCTCCCCCTTTGACATCAAGGGCAAAGGGCGGATCAAAACCAACACACTCTCCCCCTTTGTTCCTCATGTAGAAGAAGGGCACTGTAGATCTAATGTGCACTGAAATTATCAATGCTGAAAGTTCATCCATATGTTTCAATGAAGTACATGACTCTATGACCTTCCTATCACCAAAGACTCATACTTACATTAAAGATCCAACCAAGTGGATTTACATATGAGACTCAAATACCCAACCAAGTGGGTTTACACATTTTGACTCTACTACCCAACAGAGTGGGTTTACAAAAATGAACAAGTCCTTACATGACTGAATATTACAAATTTACATCATGGGTCTCAACATGACCTTTTCATCAAATTACAAATATGACTTTTTATGACCAATACCAGAAAGACTTCAAAGAGCATATTTCAGAACCATCATAATGCCAATAATGCATTATACTCAGGAAGGCTAGGGCTCCCCCTAAAAATGTGCATCCAAACATCCTTTCAATGTGACCAAGGCTCCCCCTTTGCTTGTGCAACCTGAACACCTTCAACAGAATGTCATCAGCAACAAAATCTGCATGATCTGTCCATATCTCTAAATCATAAGACTTTAATTTCATCCAATAGATATTCTTCATCAAATAAGCAATCCGGGCTCATCCATAATCTTCAACATAAGAAACCATGTATCATTTCATTAGCATGAGTAAAACCAGAATAATGCTAACAGTACAATCATTAGCAGTCAGACTGATGCTCCCCCTGAACCTCTGCTCCTGAAGCTGTCATCCCAATTCTCTTATCATCAATGCATACACGACTGTGTCTGCTGGAACTCGCGTGTATACGAGGCTTTAGTTCAATGAACCCGCGTATGGAAAGTGAATTATAGAAAAATTTCACATTCCTTCATCTTCTCCTTGAACTTATGCCTCCTGTTCCTATCTTCTTCATATCAGATGTACTGTCAGAAACAAATATAACCAGAATAACCAAACAATACTGAAAAATGCTGACCCCCAACCAAAAATAGTCAGCAATTATCCATACGCGGATGTATGTTAATATACTCGCGTATATACGCGACTATGTTTCATCAAAACCGCGTATTCAATTTAATCTTCTGAAATTAAGCAGATTTGTTCTTTTGACTGGCAGAGACTATTCCCAGTTTCTGTCTTAGATGCTTGAACGCTTCCCTGGGCAGAGGTTTGGTAAAGATATCAGCAACTTGTTCCTCGGAAGGAACATACTCCAACTTCACCTTTTGTTCAAGCACTTGTTCACGTAAGAAGTGATACTTGATGGGAATGTGCTTGGTCTTCGAATGCATAACATGATTCTTTGAGATACTGATGGCACTTGTATTATCACACTTAATGGGGACAGGAGGTGTACATTTGATTTGAAAATCTTGCAAGGTTTGCATCATCCAAAGGAGTTGAGTGCAACAAGATGTGGCAGCCACATATTCTGCTTCTGCTGTAGATAATGCAATAGAATTTTGCTTCTTGCTGAGCCAAGATACCAATCGGGGTCCCATATAGAATGCACCACCACTCGTGCTTTTCCGATCATCAACATTTACTGCCCAATCTGCATCAGTGTAAGCATGAAGAGTAAGATCAGCATTCTTTGGATACCATAGTCCAAAGTCTTGAGTTCCTTGTAGATATTTGAATATTCTTTTGACAGCCTGAAGGTGAGACTCTTTTGGATTAGCTTGGAATCGTCCAACAATACCAACTACATGCATAATGTCTGGTCTAGTCCCAGTGAGATAAAGTAGACTTCCTATCATTGATCTGTATTCTGGTTGATTCACCGGGGGAGAATCATCATGAGAATTGAGATTGCATTCGGTTATCATTGGTGTACTTACAGGTTTGCATTCTTCCATGCCATACTTCTTCAGAATTTTCTTAAGATATTTTGCTTGTGATAGGAATATACCATCTGCAGTTTGATGCACTTGCAAGCCAAGAAAGAATGTTAGTTCCCCAAGTAAGGACATTTCAAATTCTTGCTGCATGACAAAAGCAAATTTTTGACTCATAGATTCTTCGTTACTCCCAAAAATGATATCATCAACATATACAACTACAATCAATAGTTTATCATTTTCAAATTTTGTGTATAAGTTGCTATCCGTAGACCCCTTTGAAAATCCTTGTTGATGAAGATATTTTCCAAGACGATAATACCATGCCCTTGGAGCTTGTTTGAGACCATATAGAGCCTTTTTAAGTCTACAAACAAGATTTTCATCATTTCCCAAAATGAATCCTTCCGGTTGTTCTATATATACTTCTTCTTATATATCACCATTAAGAAAAGCAGATTTAACATCCATTTGATAAACTTTGATTTGTTGATAACTTGAAAAAGCAAGAAACATTCTTATGGCTTCAAGTCTAGCTACAGGAGCAGAAGTTTCTTCAAAGTCTATACCTTCTTGTTGAGTATACCCTTTGCAAACCAATCTAGCTTTGTTTCTTACAACATCTCCATTCTCATTTAACTTGTTTTTGAAAATCCATTTAGTTCCAATGACATTTTTATCATGTGGTCTTGGTACCAATTCCCAAGTGTCATTCTTTTCAATTTGATCAAGCTCTTCATTCATGGCTTGCTTCCAACATTCATCTTTTCTAGCTTGATTGACATTGTGTGGTTCAATTGTGGATAGAAGTGCCAGATGACTAGAAGATCCCACAAGAGTTCTCCTTGTTCGTACACTTGATTCCTTGTCTCCCAAAATTTGAGATTCAGGATGATTCTTTTGAACATATCTGGATGGAGCTTTTTCAGATAGATCATTTTCAGGTTCTTCATTGGATCACTGTCTATATCATTTCTATTTGATGTAGAAGGACATAAGTCACCATCATCTTCTTTTGTTGTTTCTTCTTTAGGAGCTGCAGAAGACTCATCAATAACAACATAATACATTCAACAATTTTTCGAAGCCTTTTATTGTAACATTTGTATGCTTTGATTGTAGATGAATAACCAAGAAATATCCCTTCATCCCTTCATCTGAACTAGGTTCAAATTTGCCAAGCTTTTCATCATTATTTTTGATAAAGCATTTACTTCCAAAAACTCTAAAATGCTTCACAGAGGGAGAATTACCATACCAGAGTTCATATGGAGTTTTGTCACTATTTACCCGAACATGAGCCTTGTTGAGAATGTTAGCTGCTGTATGTGCTGCTTCACCCTAGAACATGTCAGGAGTTCCAGAATCATTGAGCATAGCTCTAGCCATTTGTTGAATTGTTCTATTCATTCTTTCTGCTACGCCATTTTGTTGTGGAGTGCCTGCTACAGAGAATTGTCTTTTTATGCCATGTTGTTTACAAAATTCAAAGAATTCATTTGATGTATATTCTCCTCCTCGATCAGATCTAAGACACTTGATTTTTAGATCTAATTCATTTTCAACTAATGCTTTGAAGATCTGAAATTTTTCAAATTCTTCATCTTTGTGTTTAATGAGCCCGATCCAACACATTCTAGAGTAATCATCAATAAATAAGATATAGTATTCTTCCCCACGTGGTGACTTTTTCCTCATAGGTCCACATATGTCAGTATGAATGAGTTCAAGAGGCTCACTTGATGATCCTTTTTTGGCATTAAATCGTACTCTGGTCTGCTTATCGAATTGACAAGATTTGCATATGATACTTTTTGGTAGATTAATATTGGGAAGACCACGAACAGCTTGAAGTCTGCTTGCTTTGTTGATTTGAGAGAAGCTCAGATGCCCCAGCCTTCTATGCCATAGAGCCTTCTATACCATAGCCAATTTTCTAAAGACTTGCTCAAGTAACATTGATCTTTGCAGTTTAGTACATACAGGTTGCTTGGATTTCTTTTCCCTTTTATAATAATTTTACCTGTATCAAGATCACGAACCACACATTCTTTTGAACTAAAGACCACTTTTGTTCCTTGATCACACATTTGACTTACACTTAACAAGTTATGCCTTAATCCATCCACATACATGACATCATTAGCCTTCACCTTTTCTTTTAGAAATACGGACCCTTTTCCTTTAATTACAGCAGGATTATCATTTCCAAATGTAACTTTCTTTTCCTTTTCTAGAGCATTATATGAAAGAAGTTTGCTTTTGTCACTTGTCATGTGTCTTGAGCACCCACTATCAATGTACCATTGATTTTCTTCACCTTCTGCAAATAACGCTATCCCACAATTTTCAACCGGTATTTCTTTCTTTTTCCACACTTTAGAGCTTGAGGGAACATGTTCTTTTGGTTGGACCTTGCTCCTGCATTCAGATTCTTCATGACCAAAGTTATTGCAATAAGTGCATTCAACTTCATTTTGCAGAGGAGAAAAGTTGTTATAGGTGTTCCTCTTTGGTTCAATATTCATCCTTTTCTTTCTTGCTTCTCTTGTCATGATGGTTTTATATGCAACACATTGAACAACTTTATGGCCAAAATTGTGACATGAGAAACATTGTCCATTGAAGTAGAAATTTCTACGATCATGAAATCTTCTATTTGAATTTACCTGTTGGTTGTAGCTTCTTTGAAAGATCTCCCTGTTAGTGTTCCTTGAATTGAGATGATCATGCTTTACCTGGAAAGATCCTTTGTTCCCTTGCTTAGTGGCTGAATGTAGTGAACCAGCTGCGACTGCTTTCAGATAATTTGGTGCTGAAGTCTGGGAAGATTCCCCAGTATATCCAAGACCTGTTTTTATAAGAGGAGACCGTTGTATCTTGATAATCTCATCTAAGGTTTATGAACCTTTAGCAAATCTAAGATTGAGAGTTTTTACTTTCTCATTATCTTTCCTTAGACTTACTACTTCACACTCTAATTCTTCAATGCGTTTTTCCTTTGCTTCAAGATGACTTTCAAGAGTCTCTATGATTATATTCCTTTCTTCTAGGCTTACCTTGAGTTGATTGTTTTCTTCAAGAAAATCATTGTCTTCCAGAGCATCCACAAAAGTATCCTTTTCTTTTATAGATTCTTTTGCCATGAGCAGTTTAATATCTTGTTCACATTCTTCCTCACTATCAGATAACCCATCACTGTCTTCATTAATATAGTAGCTTTTTCTTGTGCTAGATGGATTCTTATTCCTTCTTGCTACTTCTTTTCCTTTAGCAGATGTTTCTTTATAAGGACACTTTGTAGCATAATGACCAACTCTTCCACAATCAAAACATTTGAAAGGAAGCTTACCTTTGAACCTTCTGGTTCCTAGTTGGAGTCTTCTCACAAAATTTGCTTCTTCCTCTTTTTCAGATATATAGTTGGATTCCTTGACAACTTCCTTTTCTTTTCCTTTTGCAGACGCCTTAAAAGAAGCTTCTTTGATTTGAGAGGGACCTCCTTGTCTCATTTTAAAGGCAGTCAGGATACCATGTAATTGAACAACAGTAAGAGTTTGTATATCTTTCCTTTCTTCAATAGCTGAAACTTTAGAGTCAAATTTTGAAGTTAAAGATCTTAAGACTTTTTCCACCAAAGTAGTATCGGCCATGGTTTCACCCAAATTTCTCATTCGATTTACAATCTCATCTAGACGTAAGAAGAAATTGGCAATGCTTTCATCACTATGCATCCTTAAATTTTCATATTCAATTATGAGAGTTTGGAGTTTTGCATTTTTTACCTTTGTATCTCCTTCATAGCTCAGAATGATTTTGTCCCATATTTCTTTTGCTGAATTTAGCTGCATCACTTTAGCAAATTCTGGTTTAGACATGCTTCCTAATAAGACATTCACTGCTTTGACATTGATTTCATACTTCTTTCTTTCAGCCGCATCAGTAGGAATACTTGCCGGATATTGATAGCCCTCTTCCACGATTGCCCATACTTCTGCACCAAGACTTTGCATATATGCTTTTGTTCGTACCTTCCAGAATATCAGATTTCTTCCATTGAATAGAGGTGTTTTTAGAGACATTACTCCTTCATGACTTCCCATTGCGACGGATCTCCTTCAAGTGATCAAGCTTCTACAGAAAGACCTCCTCTGATACCAATTGTTGGAAAAAATACTGAGAGGGGGGGGTGAATCAATATTTACTGCATATTCAAAACTTTTTACTTTTTTATTCCTTAAAACCCATACGCTACTTTCCTTTATTAAACTCGTGTATACACGTGGATATCCTTCATACAACTCACGTATTAGCAGAGATCTAATTATGCAGATATTTATGAACTTAGTTCTTTGCAACATTCATTCATCTGATGTTAAGTTATCAGTAAACATGTGCAGTAACAATAGAATAAACCATCACGAGAAAGCATCACATGAACACCGAGGATTTTTAGGTGGGAAACCCAAGTCGGGAGAAAACCGCATTTGGCCGTTTACTCGGCTAATGTTATTATAAAGAAAACATCTTACAACATGTCTTGTATGAGATATATACAGTATGTAGGCACCTATGGCCTCGTGCCAGTTTCTCTGAAGGAGCACCAACCTTACTGCTCTCGTTTACCACAGCCTCACCTGGAAAGGCTACAACCCTCAGCACCAATATGGACCACATTTCATCAATTTTCACACTGGATCCAACAACTTCAATAGAGCACAACTTGCAGGCTTCGTTTCATCATATTTTTAGACTGGACCCACTCCATACATTTAAGCTCAATCATACAACAAAACTGATACAGACAATTCAGAACTGTAGGATACAGATAGCAGTAACACAACAGAACATATTAGACATTTCATACCCCATGCTTCAGCAAACCCTAGTTTGCATACGCGCTTTACTTTCACTGATCCCGCGTACATACGCGCCTTCTATCATAAAAACCCGCGTATACCTCTGTAAATATTATAGAGTTAATTTCACTACGCATACACACTTTCTTTTCAGCGAAGCCGCGTATATACGCGCTTCTTCTGCGTCAAACTAGCGTATGGTTCTTCAGATATTTAGGTCCTTGCAATTCTTCAGAACAGACACATCACATAGATTTTACCTTCTACTTCAAACAGAAGTTCGCCTCATCTCAGATCTAATCATTCCATAAACAGATCCAGCAAGTACAAATATATTTCAGATTTAGATACCCTTCTTCATCATTTTCTTCATTGGTGCATCATACATTCAGATCTATCATTCAACTATAACCCTTTCCATTCAGATATACTTCAGAGAGAAGTATTCATTCAAGCTCAGATGTCTTGCACCCACACCCATGCTTTGCACAATGAATTTCTTCTCCTTATATAGGTTTACCCTTTTTCAATACCATGAGCCAAAACCACATTGCTTCCGATGGTATTCCTGGACGGGGTCATTTAGACGAATCATTACCCAATACAATGGGTCAATACCATGGTGGTTACCCCTGGTTTTGCACTTTATGAGCGCTTTTTCCCATACGCGACTTGGCACGTTATTACCCGCGTGCATACGTGACTTCACCTAGACAAAACCGCGTATTCCTTGAGACATACTCTTTTCATCATAGATCTAGCACATATTGAATTCCTTCTTCATTACCTTCTGTACTCTCTGTAGATGCATTAGATTTACATCATTTAACAAGTTCATCAAATAGGTTTCCATCATCTTCATTAAGTGGGTTGCCATCAAGGACAACACTCTGCATCATATTGCCAACAATCAAGTGACGAGGTAGAATACCCTGGATCTAGTTTCATCCATCTAGGCCGTGATTTCAGGATTCATACGAGATCTACAAAGTATGAGGGCTATGGGTTTACAAAAAGTCAACCAAGCATGGGTCCACAATGTGTAATCAATGGGTGCAAATTTTATTGTTTTACATGTAAAATGACTTATATGCTAAGTATGGGTATTCCTACCTCAACAGTGATACCATGGTGAGAATGTATTGTGTCAATTGTTGATGTCAACCAATCGATTCTTGATCTAGAATTTTCACATGGTAAAACACTTCAGTCCTCAACCAAAACTTTTGAATTTTTACTTTAGGGGGAAATTTGTTACATGTCATTTTTTCTCATTGAAGAAAATTTCCCTGAACCCATATATATCATCATCCACTTACACCTTTCAATCATCCCTACGAAGCCAAACTAATTATCTCTCTAGAATTTATAAGAATATTGTATTACATTGGCTGATAACCCTAATTTAAGACCTCATCACACTTACTATCGTGACAAATTGCGATGGCATAGGCTGTACACATGGGACTTACTTTAGTTAGCACATGTTTCTCTTACAGAAAGTGTGATGACATTTGGAAATGCGTAAAACTAAAAAATAATTTTCAAGTATGGTAAATTCAAAACTACCTCATTTACCTTATAAATGTAGCACCTTCCTTAGAGTTTGGGTTGGCTTTTGGAGACTCTGATTATGTGTTTATGTTTTCCATATGTGTCTATACGTCCATAAGCCATCCATGTGCTTCAAGTGTGATTGAAGGGTTACCATTGTGGCAAAGAAAGGACAAGAAAGTTGTGATAGATTCACAAAGTCAAGGCCTACAAGGGTTGTAATCTTTTCCTACCATTAGTATTACAAAAATGCATTTTTATCTTATACATTATGTCTTGATTATACATATGTATAACATGATTACATGACTTCTTGTTTAGAGATTTTTTTTATATGTTATATTTTATATTTTGTTCTCTTGCTTGTTTTGGATGATTTGCAGGTTCCACTTTTAGAAATTAGAGTTGGAGTTAGAGCTAAAAAATAAGGAGAAGAAGGAGGCTTGCATAGGATTCCAAGTAGGTTTTCCTTTCATAGTCCAAACATCTCTAAGGAAAAACATTGTAGTTTTGTCTTGGTTGTTTCTAGGCTAAGCCACTAGGATGAGGGAGATTACTTCTGTCTGTAGAAGGAAATTATCCACAAAACAATTGGAAATCCTACGCCAAAAAATGAAATTCCCCTGAAAAATCAAGTGACTCTTGAGCCATTTGATATGTGGGGCATGGATTTCATTAGAAAATTGATCCCCCATCCAGAAAAAATATATACATCATTATGTGCACTGATTATTTTACAAAGTGGGTTGAAGTAAAGGGAATAAAGGTAGCAACAAAGCAGAAGGTGGCATAATTTCTGTCAGCCCCCCTATGAAATTCTTGACAAGCAAGCTGGGGGCTATGTCATTTTGGAGACCCTTCAAGGAATGCATCTCCCCTAAAGACATATCATCCTTGAGGTCTCTCTGTGCGTTGCCTTATGTGAAATTCTCCCTGTTGTTTTCCCATCTAAAACCTCACTGGTTATAATCTCTGTTCCTCAAAAGGCCCATTATTATCCCCTGTCCCCCTTGGTCAAGGTCCCTTTTTCTTTCCCCCCAATTTCCCTTGTCTGTCCCTGAAAATCCCCTCTAAAATATCTACACCCTTTCTTTTCCCTAAATTTCCCTTTAAATCCTATTCTTACCCTTCGTATGGCCTTTTTCACCCTTTATCCCCCCATCGTTACCCTTTGGAGGCCTAAAAATACATTGAAAATGGGTTAAAAACCCACTTCAGACCTTATAATAGGCCTCAGCCCCTTCTCCATAAGCCCCGTGCGTTTCTCCTCCATGTAATCCAGTGCCGGAACCACCCGCTTGCCCAAAAGGCGCTAATTTCCCTTGCCGCGCCATCCTCGTCCGTTCGTGACGATAATCCAACGGTCCGCAACGCACCCGTGCCGGTGGTCCCCATGCAACTGTTCCAAACCCGCCTGGTTCATTCCATGCAACACTCGCCACCTGTCCTCCTATACGATTCCAAAACCACTTTTCTCACCCGTTAAAGTCATCCCCCGCGCATTATCTCTCGACCACGGATGCCCAGCGAAATTGTCGAAGACCGTTCGATCTGGAGCAGCCCATCCGACGGCTATCCCTCGAAGAAGATGCACGATGGATAATGAAGTTGCATGCACGATAGTCCATGTCATGGCCTGCCGTCCGTCGCCCTCCACTGTTGATCCCCACCGCGATTGACGGTCCATTTTTGTTCCTCCACCGTTGACTGTTCCACTGTCTCCCGTTCCACCACGTCATCTCCACGTGCATCCTCCATACATACTCCCATTCCATTGATTTTGATTTGTTCATTTTCATGTTTTTTGATGTTTTTCATTCATTTTTCTGCTCCGCTGACCGCCACCTCCACCAGAGAGAATTTCCATTGTTCCTCTGCATTTTTCCGCCATGTTACCGAGTGCTCGACCATTTCCTCCATCCACACTGCATCCATTGCCCCCCATCCATTGTTTTCTTCACTGATTTCATGTTTTGCAGGGTTGTAAATGATCAAAGACCATCAGGATGCGCCATCTCTGCTACAAGGACAGAGAAATCAAAGAAGATCATTTAGAGAGGCAGAATTTATATAAAGAATGACCTGGGAAGGTGAAGACAGGACTTGCATTAAAGAAAGGCAGAATCCAAACTTTAAAAATTTCCCAGCGCCATTAAAACCCGAGCTAACCTATCGGAAGCAGAAATGAAGCGACAGAGTGTTCTAGTGCAAGAAAAGGGATTATAGCACGTCAATGAAAATCTCAAGCCTTGAATCAGCGGTTTAAGAGGCAAAGCACCAGTTTGAAGACCCCGAGGATCAATCAAAAGGTCCTGAGCACAAGCAAAAGGTAACATCAGGGTTGATTTGTCAGCAGATTTTTCTTCTTCATCAAGTACAGGGCGCCCATACAGCTTTTATTATGCACAATGTCCCTGAAGGAATTTCCATCCTAACAACAGTTCAAAACCGCCAGAGCATTTATATGATAGACCTCTCAGTAGTTTATTTTATTTTTGTTCAGAGCACCAGGAGTACTACAACCGAAAAATGTCAAGATCATATCCGGAGAAGATCACTCTTTCACAAAGGGGGTGACAGAGATTAAATACTCAGTAGTCAAACAAAATCGGTTTCGGCCTTCCATTCATTTTTTCTGTTTAATGTTACATTTAGTGTTCACCTACCCCCTCAGCCGATATTCTATTCATGCTTGGCTATAAAACACATAAGGAAATTATTATAGGGGTTGTTGATGAGTTATCAGAGAAATGCAAACATTTTCCTCTTGAGACAACTTATCTGTGTAATATTGTAAGATAGGTTGAGATTTGATGTATTCAGATTGAATGTTCAAGATGTGGGCAATGATGTACCTGATTGGTGTTGTTTTTAATATGACAAGCACATTTCTTTGGATCTTGATCTAAAGAAGTTGGCGATGTTTTCTTATCTCTGTGTTTGATTCCATTTCATTCCATTTCTACAGGCTCGCATCAGAAGTTTGGCATAAGATTTACCTTTGATAGGTACCTTATGTTGCTGCTCTCCCAGCCTTTTATTTTTTCTGCTTATATGTGTATCTGAATATTGATTTCAATCGGTTTAACCACTGTAGTGGATTTTATTGCCTGCTCTCTGATGTATGAATTAATGAAATCTATGTTTATATGTTCTTATTAGGATTTAGTTGGATGAGTTGAGAACACTGGGAGGTCTAGAACCCTGTCTCTGCCTCACTAGGATATTTCCATCTCACTTAAGCCTTTCTAAGATCCCTTGTCCTGCCTCTAATTTTGTCCAAGCAGGTCTGGAGTTAGATGACCTCTGACCTGATCTATAGACAGGATTGGCTAGTTCCCCTCTTTTCATTTTCAGTCCTTAATGTTCCATTCCATCAACCATCTTTTAAGATCCAAATTCTCTAGATAACTAGCCCAACTGAAAGCTTGCACATTGAACACAAGTAAATCCTTTCTTGACTCCATTGCCCAATGGCCTTGATGTTTTCTGAATTATCTATCTTCGCCTAATTTCCTTTTTTCTCATCCTTGTCTTATACTGGACCCTTCTTTCCTGATTCCCAACAACCAAACCTAAATAATCAAACAAACAAACCTCGTGCCTATAACTAGCCTAAAACCCTTAACATTTGAGTTTCAAAGATCTAAATCCTTTGAAAATTATAGAGAGATCCCTTTCTGGGCATAGGAGGGCTAGATCCTAAGGTCGGATAGTGGTTCTATGTTGTCTCATCTTTTGGTCTTGTCAACCTGGCCAAAACATGGCAACCCCAACATAATGGCGACTCCGCTGGGGAACTATGTGAGTGCATTTCACCTCAAACATTTCTAAAGACTCAGAAGCTTATAACTCTAGTTAGGTTGACAGTAAGTCACTCCTCTCTCGAATCAATCTCCATTGTTGAGTGTCCATCGTACTCTTAGACAAAGCCTGGAAAGGGCCAGGTAGCCTCCGGATCTCATCCTCTTTGGAGGTGACATATCTGGTAAATGCCCTCCCAGTCAATCTTTGGTTGGAGTTTGCTGTTTTTGAAGGAGATTCTAGAAAGGTGATAGTGCCTGAGCACTGTGGTGGACATTGTAACCCCATTGATGTACCCTAAAACCTTCCACCCGGCGACTCCATTGTTCCTAAACGAAAAGATTCCACTGGTGATCAGTAGGCCTGCTGATTAACTTGGTTTCACAAAAGACTCCACTGGGAGACCAGCCTTTGAAACAACATTAACCACAGCAGAAGTAACAAGTAGGGTTAAGTTGCTTAGTTAGAAGTATAACATTCTGGCTTTCAGAACCATTCACACAAGAGCTTATCATAACCAAAACCCACCTGAAATAGTTGATAACCCTAAGAGCATCCTCAAAATATCTCCTGTACCTAAGAGACCAACTATTTCCAGCCACATCTATAGAGATAACTCTGCGCCAGAAAACCTTATAGCTCTATTAAACCCATTCCCTGACCTAGACCTGCCAAACTGTCCACCAAGAACTAGGTCATTCAACCATCTAGACCAGGTAGACCTCGAGTTTCACAGTTCACCATCTCATAGTGGTCAACACACTAGGGACAAAGGAACCCCTCCATCTACACCACCTGATATCCACTTCATTCAAAACTTGGGGCTCTCCCACCCTAGATTTGCTTAGCAAATCGCTGCTGGTCCTAATATCCCTGTCATCCATATACCAGCTGCTCAAGCCAACCCTATACCTCATCAGAACATTATCATGGCAGCCTGGTATGCTCCCTTAGTATTACCCCAACCCTTGTTACCCTTGCAAAATGATTATCAATCAAATATCCCACACTTCACTACAAAGGAGTCCATAACAGCTCAGCAACATGTAGATAAAATGGAGCATTCTTTTGACTACATGGAAATTGATGATGAAACAATCAAAATGAGAATCTTTTCCCAAAGCTTAGGGGGTGATGTAAAGAAATGGTTTAAAATCTTAACTCCTGGCAGTATCCAAGATCTCCCTGCATTATATCAGACCTTCATAAACAAATGGGAAACTAGGGCAAACCCTCGCCAACTCCTAGCAGAATACATGAGCCTTAAAAGGAACGTAGGGGAGAGTGTCCACGATTACACGACAAGATTTAACAGCATTTACAATGCTCTCCCTCCCCATATGAAACCTCCACAAGGCATGGCCCTAGCAAAATACCCTGAGGGGTTTGATGCTGACATGGCCTATGAGCTTAGGGATAAAGAGTACACCACATTGGAGGACATGTAGAAAGGAGCAGTGAACATAGAGGCAAACCTGATTGAGAAAAGAGCAAGACTGAGATCTGAAAAGAGGGTAACATATAGGGATGACACTGTAACCTCCACATCAGATCCAAACTATGACAGATTATCTAAAAATGTGGATAAGCTGCAACAAATGATGGAGAAAATGGTTGTCACAGTTAGCAATCAGAACAGAAACCAGAAGCAAAATCAGAACCAAAACTTTAGGAGGAACAACAATGCTCCCAACAGACAAAAAGAATCAGATCAACAATTTATTCCCCCATTCCAAAACTTTCTTTATGAAGATGAGGGAATCATAGAAGAGTCTGAAGGGAATGTGATAAACATGTCTGAAACAGAAGACTCAGTCCTTAACTGTGATTCAGGGGAAGATCAGCCCTCACCTTCATACTAGGATGAGGAACGGTTAGAAACTGAATATTACAGATTAGGATTTGAAAATGCCATGATGCAGGTCAGAGAACAATATGAACTTAGGAGCAAAAAGAACCAAGACACTTCCAAACCCAAAGCTCCTGGGGTTACCATCAAGAAAAGGCCTGACAAATCTTCTAAAGTGACTGCTGAAAGTAGGAAAACAGCAGCCGAAAGTTCTGGGAAAAACAAAGAAAAGGATAACCAGAAGAATGAAAAAAAAGGTGAGCCCGCTAGCAGTACTAGCACTTCAGTTAGTACTCCTGATACCATTGTTCCTAACCCTGTACATAATGATAAATCACAAACTGATACAGCCACTAAGACAGTGGCAAATAAAACAGAATTGAGCGTTACAAAGCTCCAGTCCACTTTCAATCTGGAAAGTGAGATTGCCAAAATCAAAATCCCTATACCATTATCTGAGTTGGCCACTTAGGATGTATATAAGGGCCAAATTTTGAAAGCCTTGAATTTAGGATAAATCAATGATTCTGTAAACCTAAATGATGATCAACCGGCCCTCCTATTTGGTCCAAAGATTGAGGGAAGATTTCAGGAAGGGGTAGTTCCACCTTTTATATCAGTCTCAACATTCATGACAAAATCTTGCACAATGCCAAGCATGATTCTGGGGCATCACACAATTTAATGCCTAAGGTGGTGATGGAGAGACTAGGCCTAGAGATAACTCGGCCTTACAAAGACTTATATTCATTTGACTCTAGCAGATTAAAATGCCTAGGATTGATCAAAGACCTATGTGTGAGCTTGACCCAGATCCCAGCTAAGTGTATGGTCATGGATGTGGTGGTAGCCGATGTGCCACCCAAGTATGGCATGTTACTATCTAGATCATGGGGAGCCAAACTACAAGGAACGATGCAGATGGATGGCTCATATTCCACTATCCCTATATTTGGCCAACTTAGAAGACTTTACAGAGAGTCCCAGATGAAATTCCTAGTCAGTAGCCCCGAGAAACCTGAAAATTCACCATTATACTCTGTGCACACAGACCTGGATTCTTTCATTCTTTATAATGACCAATCCTTAGGAGAACCAGAATCTGAATGTAGAAATACAAGAAAGGACACAGAGCCCATGGACTTTAGCATAATGGCTACCCTAGAGGAATACGATGAAGGAAACCATGGGCAGGATACTCGAAACGAAACTCTGAGTGAACCAGAAACAGAAACAGAATGTAAACAGCAAGATAGCCAACTCTCTGAGCCCCACACATGTCATGAAGAACAAAACAACCATCAGCCTAGTACAGACCCTATAATGCAACACAATGGAAAACCCAGCTGTAGGGAAGGAAAGAATCACGAAACGGAAAATGAACCCCTGTGGGAGATGAATTTCGATGGGTCTTGTACTAGGAAAAATGTTGGAGCAGGGGTGTGGATACGTAACACAGAGAGTGAACACGCTGAGAGCCATGCTGTAAATCTGCACTTCAAATGTACAAATAATATTGCAGAATACGAAGCTCTTATCCTTGGCCTGAATCTGTTGAAAAAATTAGGAGCCCATAGGATAGCTGTACGAGGAGACTCAGAGTTAGTCATAAAACAAGTGAATGGTGAATACGCAGCAAAACACCCCAGTCTCAGGGCATACAAGAATGATGCCCTGGATATACTGAAAACATTTATGGAATATGATCTGGTGTTTGTCCCTAGGGGTCAAAATTTTATCGCAAATGGATTGGCTTTCCTGGCTAGTTCATATCCTAAAACTCCAGCTGACCAACAAATCATCATTCAAACCAAATTCCGACCTGCAGTGCCAGACAACAAAAAATATTGGCAGGTCTTTGAAGGAGACAAACAGATTGAAGATTTCCTGGTGGGCAGAAACGAGTTCGAATTTTCTGATTCAGACTCAAAATCTGATGACAGCTGCCCAAGTGAGGATCCCCTAGATGAACAAGAAACACCCTGTAACATAGAAATGAACGCCCTTTCTGAAGAAACTGGAAGTGAAACCACAGAACGTGAAAAAGCAGATAGTGAAAAAATGGAGGTGCTGCAGGCCAAAGAAAAGAATATACCCAGAGGCCTGGCACCATTGGAGGACCTTTTGACTTTGATGATGTAGCAAAAAAGCCCACTTTGGAACATGCAGATTCAGATGTAGAAGAATGCAACATCGGCACTGAAGATAAACCCAAAATGATCAAACTGGCTAAGTCTATATCTGCGAACATGAAGAAGAGATACGTCGACCTGTTCAAGGAATTCATTGATGTGTTTGCATGGAGCTATGAAGACTTAAAGGCTTATGAAACCAACATCATACAACACAAGATACCCCTGAAGGAAAACCAGAAGCCCTTCAAACAAAAACTTCGTAGGATCAATCCGAAACAATTGCCTGCAGTTGAAAAGGACATTAAAAAGATGTATGATGCAGGCATAATAGTCCCTGTAAGGTTTTCTAATTGGGTGTCAAACTTGGTGGCTGTAAGGAAGAAAACAGGGGAGATCAGATTATGTATAGACTTCAGAAATCTCAACAGAGCCTCACTCAAAGACAACTACCCTTTGCCAAGAATGGAACACATCTTACAGAAGGTAGTGGGCTCTAAGAGAATCTCCCTGCTTGATGGTTTTTCTGGATATAATCAAGTCCTAGTACTCCCAGAAGATCAACTCAAAACAACTTTTACCACTCCTTGGGGCACCTTCATGTATGTGAAAATGCCCTTTGGGTTAATGAATGCTAGTGCCACCTTCCAGAGAGCGATGGATATAGCTTTCTCAGATGAGATAGGTCACTTTATAGTTATCTATCTAGATGACTTGACTGTCTATTCTAAAACTGAAGAAGAGCACCTAAAACATCTGAGGAAAGTGTTTGAAAAGTGTAGAAGGTATGGTCTGTCACTGAATCCCAAGAAGACTATCTTTGGGCTGCAAGAAGGTAAACTTCTAGGCCATATCATTTCTGAGAAAGGGATCAGGATAGATCCACAAAGAGTTGAAGGGATACTTCAAATCACACACCCAATAAACATCAAGGAGCTATAGTCCTTCATTGGGAAAATCAACTTCCTGAGGAGATTTATTCCCAATCTAGCTGAACACCTTAGGACTATGACTAACATGTTGAAGAAAGGTGTAGGAGTTAAATGGACTGTTGGAGCTAAACAATCTTTCGAATCTGTAAAACTTGCACTCACTCGTGCCCTGCTCGATTAGCTTCGATTTCAAAATATTGACATTTTCATTTTCCTCCCAAAGATACAATAGCCGTGATTCACAAGAGAAAAACGCAGGAAATGAGCAAATGAGCAGCTCTTCTTCAGCAAGGCCTTGAGGGATGCACCCTTGAAGTACAACATTATGGAAAAGCAGGCCTATGCCCTGGTAAAGGCCTTACAAGACTTTAGGGTGTACATTCTGCATTCTCACACCATTGCTTATGTGCCAAATATAGTGGTCAAGGATATCTTGTCCCAACACCCTGATGGGAAAAGGGGCAAATGGATTGCTACTATCTTAGAGTATGACCTTGAGATAAATCCCACCAAACTGATCAAAGGTCAAGGCCTGGCCCAATTAATGGTTGAATCTAACCTGCAGGCCCTTGACATTAACATGATAAATTCCTTAGAAGAGCAGGAAGGATTGCCTGACCCCACTGTGGAGGAGAAGTTTCAAAACTCTCCTTGGTATTCTGATATCCTTTATGTGCTCACCAACCTCAATGCCCCTCCAGAACTGTCCAAAACTAAGGCCAGATTCATAAAACTCAAAGCTAGAAACTACTGCATTTTGAATGAGAATCTATACTGGAAAAATCCAAATGGCCTATTTCTGAAATGCTTGCCTGAACCCGAAGCTGAAAGAATTAAACAGGAATTCCATGCCGGAGAGTGTGGAGGCCACCTGAGTTGGAAAGCCACTAGAAATAAAATACTCAGGGCTGGTTACTATTGGCCTACACTCTTCAATGATGTCCATAAAATGATAACTGCTTGCCACAAATGCCAGATCTTTGAAGGAAAAAGAAAACTTCTTCCCCTCCCTTTACAACCCATTACAGTTGAGGGTCCTTTCATGCAATGGGGTCTAGACTTTATAGGGGAAATTCATCCAACCTCTTCAGGACAACACAAATGGATCCTAACTGCTACATATTACTTCACCAAATGGATAGAAGCCATACCCACTAGGAACGCCACTGATTCTGTCATCATTAGGTTCCTAGAAGATTACATCCTTTCTCGGTTTGGCTGTCCAAGAAAAATAATCACCGACAATGCTGCTGCTTTTGGATCCAAGAAAATGCTTGATTTTTGTCACAGGTACCATATCACGCTTGGTCATTCAACTGCCTATTACCCTCAAGGTAATGGCTTGGCTGAATCATCAAATAAGAGCCTAGTGACAATCATCAAAAAGTTATTAGAAGAGAACAAAAAATCTTGGCACAACAAGTCGGTACATGCCTTGTGGGCTGATAGGCTTACTACAAAGAAATCCATCGGCATGTCACCATTCCAGCTAGTATATGGGACAGAAGCAGTATTTCCTACCAGCCTTGGAGTTCCAGTAATCAAACTTGTCCAGGAGATCCAATCAGAGGAAGACAACATGATAAGAAGGATAAATCAGACAATCCATCTTCAGAAAACTAGGGAGGAAGTATATAACAAAGCAGTCAGAGTTCAGGAAAACATTAAAAATCTATTTGACAAAAGAACCAAAGCTGCAGATTTCAAAATTGGTGACAAGGTTCTGAAGTGGGACTCGAGAAGAGCGGAAAAAGGTAAACACGGCAAATTTGACAGCTTATGGCAGGGCCCATACATTATCCAAGCTACTGTGGGCCCAAATGCATTTTTTCTACAAGAACTCGATGGTACAGAGCTGTTTGAGGGTCCTGTCAATGGCAGGATGCTTAAGCATTACTTCTGCTAAATCTCAATTTCTAGTTTCATTTTCATTGTACATACCATTGCAGTTTTTCATATTTGAGAAAAAGAAGAAAATGTTCCAAAAAACAGAAAGAAAGGAGAGGTTCAGATATGTTCAAAACATGAACCTCTGAAGTACAAAGATTGGCTCTAATAAACTCAAAACATGAGCCAAAGAAGAGAAGACAGCCGGTCCTAACATGCTCAAAATCTGGACCAGCAAGCAACAAAGAAGAATCAGCTCTAACATGCTTAAAATGAAAGAGTCAAATCAAAGAAATAGTGACTTTAATATAAGTTCAAAACTCAGTTTCAAAGAAAGAAGGATATCTCAAATTGTAGATTTCATGCCTTCACGCTTTGTTTGCGCTTTACAAGTCTTCACTCCAAATAGTCGATGGGCCTAATCCTAGCTTGGTCGTTTTTCAATTGCCTTAGGAATGTAGGAGAAGAAATATGTTACTTTAATCCTTGTTACATGTTAGATTAGTTAGGAGAAGCATATGAGGCCATTTTCACATCCTGTCCATGGAGGACAATGGTAGATTTTGAATAGGTTGTTTTTGTTTTGAAATAAACAAAGGGTCTACTAGCTCAAATGCACCCTAAAAGAAGAAAAAATTCCAGGATTGTAGTGTGGGTAGGTAGCTTTGTTGGGGAAAGTGTTTTTG
This sequence comes from Pinus albicaulis, assembly GCA_034641835.2. Lineage (NCBI taxonomy): Eukaryota > Viridiplantae > Streptophyta > Pinopsida > Pinales > Pinaceae > Pinus > Pinus albicaulis. The sequence goes on along the minus strand of CM076578.1, from coordinate 1,522,191,904 downwards.
CTAATGTAATGTCTTCATATTGTGGCAGCTAATCAAAGAAAAATGGATGTGCCAAGCAGCAAGAAACTGGCCTACTCCAAAGATCTATTCTTTGAATTCTTGACTCCTTCAAGAAGAAGCCATCCCCAGAGCTTTTATGACAATTTCGCATTTCATTTTATTTTTGTCTTATGACCAGAGTATTTCACAAAATTAAAAGATGTCAAGATGATATCCGGAGAAGATCACTCTTTCACAAAGCGGGTGACAGAGATTAAATACTCGGCAGTCAAACAGAATGGGTTTCGGCCCTCCATTCATTTTTGTGTTTAATGTTACATTTAGTGTTCACCTACCCCCTCAGTCGATCTTCTGTTCATTCTCGGCTATAAAACACAAAAGGAAATTATTGTAAGGGTTGTTGATGAGATATCAGAGAAATGCAAGCATTTTCCTCTTGAGACAAGTTCTCTGTGTAATATTGTAAGATAGGTTGAGATTTGATGTATTCAGACTGAATGTTCAAGCTGTGGGCAATGATGTACCTGATTGGTGTTGTTTTTAATATGACAAGCACATTTCTTTGGATCCTGATCTAAAGCAGCTGGTGATGTTTTCTTATCTCTGTGTTTGATTCCATTTCATTCCATTTCTACAGGCTCACATCAGAAGTTTGGCATAAGATTTACCCTTGATAGGTACCTTATGTTGCTGCTCTCCCAGCCTTTTATGTTTTCTGCTTACATGTGTATCTGAATATTGATTTCAATTGATTTAACCAGTGTAGTGGATGTTATTGCCTGCTCTCTGATGTATGAATTAATGAAATCTATGTTTAGATGTTCTTATTAGGATTTAGTTGGATGAGTTGAGAACACTGGGAGGTCTAGAACCCTGTCTCTGCCTCACTAGGATCTTTCCATCTCAATTAAGCCTTTCTAAGACCCCTTGTCCTGCCTCTAATTTTGTCCAAGCAGGTCTGGAGTTAGATGACCTTTGACCTGATCTATAGACAGGATTGGCTGGTTCCCCTCTTTTCATTTTCAGTCCTTAATGTTCCATTCCATCAACCATATTTTAAGATCCAAATGCTCTAGATAACTAGCCCAACTGAAAGCTTGCACATTGAACACAAGTAAATCCTTTCTTGACTCCATTGCCCAATGGCCTTGATGTTTTCTGAGTTATCTACCTTAGCCTAAATTTTCCTCTTTTCTCATCCTTGTCTTATATTGGACCCTTCTTTCCTGATTCCCAACAACCAAACATAAACAATCAAACAAACAAACCTCGTGCCTATAACTAGCCTAAAACCCTTAACATTTGAGCTTCAAAGATCTAAATCCTTTGACAATTATAGAGAGATCCCTCTCTGGGCCTAAGAGGGCTAGATCCTAAGGTCCGAAAGTGGTTCTATGTTGTCTCATCTTTTGGTCTTGTCAACCTGGCCAAAACATGGGAACTAGCAGACTTGAATCAAACATTAATATTGCAGGTTGTTAGGGGTAGGTGGGAGTGTGTGTGAATAAGCTCAAGTAGTCGACACTCAATGCTGATATCTGGTTGGTTTTTAATAATAATCATCAAGCTTAGAGCTGAGGAAAGGCCATAAGAGTTTGAAGATTGAATCAAACATGAATATTGCAGTTGTTAGGGTAGGTAGGAGTGTGTGTGAATAAGCTTAAGTAGTCTAAGCATATTTTCAGTATGTACAGATTTTGTTTTTCAGCAGTAATCATCAAGCTTGAGCCCAAGGAGAAGGCCATAAGAGTTTGAAGAAGGCTTTGTCAATTTTATAATTTTTGTTTTCATCAAAGATGGCACTAGAACTACTAGTTCTTTGTTGTACCACTGGGGCACACCATCCCCAGTGGAGCCACTGTTATCACACTAACAAAATTTCAAAGGTTGTTTGGATAGGGTCTTCCTAGTTTTTTCTGTTATGTCAATTTAGATCATGAAATGGATAAAAGGGGGTGGAAATCATTTCTATCCTAAGGCTAAAAATCATCATAAACCATGTCCTATCAGTCAGTTGTCATCGCATATCATCTCAAGATTCATTTTTAAACTTTACTATCAAGCTATCTATTTTTACCAGATTTCATAGCGCACATAACTACAAAATGAAAGTTTGCGCTACCGAATCACCTAAACTTTTCGTAGAAAATCTGCCAAAATTATTACTGAAACTACTACAAAAACATGTTTTATTTGTGTTGAAAATGGAAATGGTCAGATGTCAGTTTTTTATAGGTCCAGGGTTAATCCAAAGTCACATGATTGGTTGTTTGAGTCATAAATCACGCAAAATCATAAACACCTACCATCATTACACTTTATTCCTCATATTTTTCAATATCCCTCTTGCATTTGAATTCATTTCTTAAACCCATCACCCAAGATCCTGTCTGTCATAAACCTTTCCACCTTTGCATGCATCAGTCGATTGTCACCTTGGAAAAGTCCACACCATTGCAAAGTAGCTTGCTATCCAAAGAATTTATTTGTAGGTGTCACAGGTTCATGAAGGTAGTTTGGTTATAAAGGGAGATGGCCATGAAAAATAAATCATAAAAATGTGGCTCTATGGTTATATAGGAACCCATATACCTTAAACTGATCATGGAGGACCTCAGCTTCACACAAGTTTTCATCCAGACAGGTTACATGCATTTTTGTTGGAGCTACAAGGGAATTTGTTGTGTTTTTGGACTCTGTGAGCAGTCAACTTCAAGAGAATATTCTGGATAAATAGAGATGAATTATGAAATACTGAGAAAGGTTATTGTCAAGAACAGAACAAGGAACAAAAAACTCTTTTAGTTTCCTCACCGGTGCTGCCTATTTGGAGATTCGAAGAAGTATTTGGAACCTACTTTTCAAAATTTAGAATTTTCTTGTTTTATACATGTTTTTCTAATGCATATTCTAGACGGTGAGAGATGGTTTTCAAAAAAAAAGAGAGGTTTTTCTTCATAAAATTCTTATTTACAAAAACCTCTTCCCATTTTTCAACAGATATCAAGGATAGGGATATAGGAGCTCATCTATATACCCTTTTTTTTCAGAAAAATAGAGTCATTTTTATTGGTAAATGAACTTGCTAAAGGTAAAAATGATGTTTTTTTAGGAGGGTAAGAGGAATTTTAAACCAAGTTTTCTTTATCATCCTTTTTCATATCAATTTGCAGACCTACGGGTGAAATTTTGAAGAAAAAGGGAGAATTTTGAATTTTCTACACTTTAGGTGTTTTCGTAGCTCCTATGAGGCTTGAAGCCCAAAAAGCGCTACGAAATTTTTGAAGATGACTTTTTGATAAAAAAACATGAGTAGACTTGAAATTAAAATTTGGGAAAATTTTCTATTAGCTATTTTAACCTATCAAATAGATCCATGACAATAGAGAGAGCTAACAGGTAGCAGAAGTTGGTGAACTAAATTCGCTACCAAAATGCGCTACGAAATTTTCTGTACATGACTATTTTAGCAGTCAACTTCAAGTTCGATTTCTAACCAAATGAAAAGGGATTTTGGAAATATGAAAGAGGTTGTTCTTTAGCACGGTCCCATCTACAAAAACCTCTCTCAATGTCTGCAAATCCATCATGGTTTGGAAATTATTTACTCATATTTGAACCCTATTTTTCAGAATTTTCACTAACCAAATTTATGAAAAATTTGTAAAATTCGACTTGGACGAGGTCCAGCTCAACATCCACGTGGCATAATGACACATCAGCACTCCAATACACTCATAAAATTATTTGGTTGTAGTTGATAAGGGTTATTGAATGGATTTGTTTAATTATTTAATGAAAGAAGAGTCCTTTTTATATTCAAACTTTGCAAAATAGAAATATCCCTAGGAAGTCTCCAAGTGATGTAATCATATTTGAAATAGGTCTCTGAGGTGGGAATTCGAAGCTAGAAAGGTGGAAAATCATTTTTATGATTCCTAACTCTATAAATGAGATAGTTTTAGAGTTAGAACAGGTTGGAGAATATTGTATCACACTGCTACTTTGTAAAAGTTCTCATATTCAGTAATACATAGTGGATATTTTTCCTTCTTCACCTGAGATTCGAATGAAGTTTCAATGAGTTTATGTCTTATATCTTTTCATGTTTTATATATGCAGTATGTTTATATCTAATTACTCAGAATTCATGGAATCCATGCTCTAAATTCCTTTATATATTGAACTGTTATTTTCTCTTGTGTTGTGTATGTGTGCTATCTTTTCATTGAAATTTTCACTTGCCTCAGTTTCCACAAGAAAGGTTATTTTCATTGAGTTTCCTAATGTTGACTCCATTAGCCCAATGGTAGCAATTCCTTTATATTTTCAACCTACAATTAATCACAATCAAGTCATTGTCATAGATTTAGCCATCTAATAGAGTTTTCAATGAAGAATCACAAGTTACCTTGAGAGAGCCCTCTCAGATTGAAGAGGCTAATATTCAGTTAAAATTTGGTTGAAATAGTTGCTCTAAGTTGTCTGGTGGAGCAGCCTATCAGTACCAATTTAGAGATAACAAGATATAGATCTCCCTTGCCTCGTATTGATGGTCTATTAGACTATTTAAGTGGTTCTAGTTGGTTTTCAAATATTGATTTTAAAAATGGATATCATCAAATTAGAATAAGGGAGGGAGATGAGTGGAAAGTTTCCTTTAAAACTAATAATGGATTATATGAATGGTCACTTATGTTTTTTGGGTTATCTAATGCACCTATCACTTTGATGTAGTTGATTAATGAAGTTTTGAAAGAGTTCATAGGGAAATTTGTGATAGTGTACTTGAACAACATCTTAATTTATAGCCAATCAAAGGAAGAACATTTACAACATTTAAAATATGTGTTGGAAAATTTTCAGCAAGAAAAGTTGTTTATGAACTTGAAGAAATGTTCATTTTTGAGACCTGAGCTTGTATATATAGGATTTTTTATTTCTCAAGAAGGTTTGAAAATGGATCCATAAAAAATAAAAGCAATTCTTGAATGGTCCTAGATAGATTGTTTCAGAAGTTCATCATAAATTTTAGTAAGATGAGTGCACCTACTGTTAAAACAATCAAAAGAAATTGAAAGCCATTTCAGTGGACCATTGAAGCAGAAAGGGGTTTTCAATTATTGAAGAAAAATATTACAAAGCAACCAGTCCTTGAACTACCAGATTTTAATAAACCTTTCCAAGTAAGAAGCAATGTTAGTAGAGAAGTTATTGGAGCAATACTCAACCGGGAATGTCACCCTATCACTTATTATAGCGAGAAGCTAAAGGAATCCAAGAATAAATATACAACTTATGACAAGGAATTCTATGCAGTGGCCAAAGCTGTTAAAAAATGGAGACATTATTTGTTGTCTAGGGAGTTTATTCTTTACACTGATAATCACGCATTGCAATATATTATGTAACAACCTAAATTAAATTAAAGGAATTTCAATGGGTGGAATATTTGCAAAGATTTACATTTGTTTTGAAACATATAGGTGGTTAGTCTAATAAAATTATTGAAGCTCTAAGCATGAGGAAATTATTGCTACAGGATAGCACAATTCAAGTGCTTGGTTTTGATTTTATAAAGTCGTTGTATGAGACTGATATATATTTTAAAGAAGCTTATGAAGCTTGCAAAAATCCAGCTGCACAGAATCGGAATATGTGGCTTGACTACATGATCCAAGATGGACTACTCTTTAAAAATAACCAATTGTGCATTCCTAATTGATCCATAAGAGAAAATTTTATCAAGGAAAAACATATTGGTGTTATTGGAGGACATTTTTTGTTGTGATAAAACTTATGAGCTGCTAAGGAGAAATTATTATTAGACAAAGTTGAGAGATAATGTACAGAAGTTTGTGAGGAAATGTAGGACCTGTCAATGTGCTAAAGGAAGAAGCCAAAAGAAGCCAGAACACTGGATTTTATACTCCATTGCTAATCCCAAAAAGACATTAGGACTCCATAAGCATGGAATAGGTTTTCCAAGAACACAAAAAGGTAACAATTCCATTTTTGTAATTGTAGATAGGTTTTCAAAAATGGTTCACTTTATTCCTTGTGCAAAAACTAGTGATTCCACTCATGTTGCTAATATATTCTTTATAAAAGTGTAAAGGTTACATGGGATTACCAATAGTATAGTTTCAAATTGAGATAGAATATTTTTGGGGCATTTTTGGAGAACATTGTGGAAGAAACTCAACATGAAACTTAACTTCAGCTTAGCTTATCATCCACAAATGGATGACCCAACTAAAGCAGTGAATATAAGTTTGGGTGATATTTTGGTGCAATTTGGTTGGAGACTATCCCAAACAACGGGACCAAGTCCTAGCTCAAGCTGATTTTTCCTATAATGACACTCCAAATAGAAGCATAGCCCAGAGTCCTTTCTAGATCATGTATGAGATGCATCCAAGAGGAGTGCACGAGGTTCAAATTTTAGGAAGAAATGAACAGAGGAGTGCAGTAGGGGAGGATTTTTCTATAGCTATACATGAAATTCATGAGAAGGTAAAACAAAAACTTTATGACAACATTCTTAAATGTAAAGGTAGGGAAGATCTTCGAAGGAAAGAACAACACTTTAGTGGGGGATATGGTATTGACACATTTAAGAAAGCAAATATTTCCCAAAGGAGATTATAACAAGCCGAAATTGAAGAAAATAGGTCCTTGCAAAATTATCGAGAAATTTTCATCCAATGCATATGAACTAGAGCTACCCTCAGGGATTGGTATTTCTCCTATTTTTAAAATTGCAGGTATATATATATATATATAAACCATAGGAAGACTTCAAAACTACAGAAGACAGTGAATAACAAGAGATTCAATGGCATAGGAAATTACTAGCAACAGATCCCTTGCAAGCGAAAAGAATTTTGAATAAAAGTATAATTAAGAAAACTTGAGGCAAAGAGTATTATAAATATTTGGTCAAATGTAAAAATCATCAAAGGACTGATACAACCTAGATGACTACCACATTGTTACATAAAACTAGAAAATTTATTAAATACCTCATGGACAAGAGCCCATGAATTCTTTGTTCCTCAAGAGTATGATGCAGGGGCATCTGTAAAAACTCTTATTGACCAAGAGGTCAAAATTTTTTACTCAAGGAATAAATTCATTAATGAGTGGTTTGTTAGATAGGATGTGTTTTATATTTACTCTCTAATCTATTAATTTAGGAAAATTGTTGTAATTTGTTGTGGTTTTAACTATTTTCCCTAAATTGGTCTTTCAGATCCTATGCTTGTGGATTTGGACTGAATTTACAAATCTAATCCTTATATTTTCTCTTTTAATAAAATATGAGAGATCGGTGTGGTATGGAGAGAGTAAGAATTCTTTGAAATTAATCCTTATATTTTCTCTTTTAATAAAATATGAGAGATCGATGTGGTATGGAGAGAGTAAGAATTCTTTTGAAATTAAATAGTCCATCTACAATCACTGATCTCATAATATGTATATTAAAAGGCTTGCAAAATCTATATATAATTTTTTTTTTATTTTTAATTTTAAAGTTAGTGATTCCAAAGTTATTTGTTGGCAAGGTCAAGAGACGAGTAGAGTCTAAAATTATTAATTGGCGATCCTTTGTTAGACAGAAGTCAACCAAGAAGGTCCTAATATACCTCAGGGTTCTGTTATATTCATTTTTTGATGACGAATTGTGGTCAGGCTTACATAGCCTTGCCAGGGAAGATGGAGGGTCCCACCCAGAGGTTCTCACTCAGAGGTTTTTACCTGACGACTTTATGAACGCTCTTTTCTAATTGTGCCAATATTAGGAGTGTGTCGAAGGTTTATTAATGTAGCGGTAGTGGGCCCACCCAAAGTTTCACCCTGATGACTCTCGTATGTGCTTTCCCCATAGCTAGGCTACCAAGGTCGGGTCGTCGATATTAAGCGGGCACTTGAGCGGGCCCCAGAAGCCTCCATCCTAATTACAATCATAACCATGTATTGGTTAAGGTGGGCCATAATGGAGACTATATGCATGGTTTTAATTATAACGATCGACCACTAGAAGTTATAATAATAGGGACGGTACCACGTAGGTCTGATCCTAAGCAAGGGAAGAGGGTCGTAGAGGTATTGTTGTAGAAAGTCGAACTTTTGTCAATATGGTAGTGTAAAGGTTTCTTTCTTTGTGATGATTTTTGTCAATTATTGAAGCTTATATATCTTGGTTCTTATTTGGTGCATTAAATTAATGGTGAAATGTTCAAGCCTTCTAAAAGCTAACTAGATCAATCCATTGAAGGGTAAATTCTACTATTTGGAAGTAAATGTTCTAAGGTAATTCCCCTCATTCTTCTTTTGCTGATTTGGTAATTATTCAATGCCTTTCTTTGTCTATCCATCTTGGAACCCTAGCAAGAAGTATTAAGTAATTTTATCAATCCATAGTTGATCTTGTTGGTGAAGGTTGTTCCCTTGAGGATCACTTCTTGTTTGGCCTTGATTTCCATCACTTGGTTATAATCTCTTACCCTAATCCTTGAATGGAATTTATCAATTGTTAAGAGGGTTTCTACTTGGATCCATAATCCTCTTTTATTCACCTCAAATTATTTCCCTTGTTGGATTTAACACTATCTCTACTTCCTTCCATCACCTCTTTTAAAATCCTAAAAATACATAAAACATTGATTTACTAAGGCTACTCCCACTTCTCCTTGTGCCTTATTGTTTATCCTTAGTAGTACTACTAGGGATACACTCTTTGGCTAGAGAAGAGTCAACCTATAGCGAAGATGATAGATTGCTAAGGTGATAGCAGTGACCATCCTAATATTTTCCCCTTGAGTTGTATCTTGTGGATTAGGGATTTTATCATCAAGTACAATTTGTGCAATAACATTTGGCATAGTTGTTGAGAATAAAATCCATTCACTTAGAAGTTTGAAGACTATGCTTCATGACACATTTATGAGAGGGATTTATTGAAGATATCCTTCTCACATTTCAACTCCATGAAGGAACAAAGTCCTTGTCCCTTACAAATTTTAAATACATTGTTGAGTGTAGAGATGAGCACATCCATGAAAGATGTTGAAGAATATCTCATATTGATGAATCTACCTTTGGATATTGGCGCAAGGCACGCATTGTATTTTCCAATTTCAATTGCTCATATTGAAGATTTCAAATAAAATATGGATGTTATATTGGAATCCTTTGATTTCTCAAAAGTTCTTGTATATCCAAACTAGACTCCTCCATTGGAATTGCTTAAACAAGTCCCATTTTTTGTACAATCTCATGAGGCCACTCATTATGTTTGGAAATTCATGGACCTTTGGGAAAACATGAATACTACCCATAAGGATGTTACGATGAGGTTATTTTCCTTTACACTAAAATAAATTCCAGAAAATTTGTTAGAGAAAATGTGTTCTTTACTTTTAGGTTTCATAATTATTTTGTTTTGGAATATTTCATAGTAGTGAAAAACTACTCAAATAATTCCATGGCGGGGATCTTTTTCTTGAAATTATCCTTGAAAGAAGAAGGTTTACAATTCAACAAGTTGGTTGAAAAGCTTGAGGCTGTAAATTCACTAGTTTATATTGTAGAAAAGAAGTATTGCGATGAAAAAAATGTAGATGAATACTCATCAAAATAACAGTTATCCCTACACCCTATCCAAGGAACTACTGTAACTTGACATAATGGAGAAATAATGGGGTAACCCAGAAGAAGATAACCAGATTTTAAAAATTATCAGTTTTGGACTACAAACTCTAATATTGAAGCGTGTAAACAATGCACAAGAACTTCCATCTCTACACTAGGATCGACATATTCCCATGAATAGGTATGTAGTTTAGATTGTAGATAAATCTAAAGAAAAGTTGTTGGGAATAGTGAACATTACTCGGGTTTGAGGATCATTAGGTATGAAAACCCTACTATCTTACACTTATATGAGAGAAAATAGTCCACCAGAATTAAAAAAAAATTCCCCATGCTAAACAACCATATCAATTCTATAGTTTGTTTGGAAGGAAGCATGTCACACTTCTCTAATCTTGATGACTTGGAAAATCGTTCCTATAACCAAATTTTAAGTGAATGGTGTAACAAAACCTATGAAGCCCTAGATGAAAATGGCCCCGACCTTAAAGATTTGTATGGAAATGATTCTATCAATAATAATCTTGAGGTTGAGGAAAAATGTTTCCACTGTGTCGATGATGAAATAACCAAATTTCAACTTGAGCAAATAAGTCAAAACCTATGCTCTATTGTTTTATAGACCTCCTATTTATGATGATCACGGTGAGGTGATACATATAATTGCAACAATGACTTACCCATTTCATTATACAAAATTCCATCCATTGATCTGACCACTTCACACCAGGTAGAAAACCTCACCATAAGCCCTAAATATATGATACCAATCTCAGATTCAATATTGAAAATCTCAAATCTGGATGATAAACACTCCCCAGGAAGTTAATTTGAACAAATCAAGGACAAGGATATGAAATATTTTGCAATTTCTGAACAACATTCAACTGGAAAATATAATGAATATGATTGTATCCTTTGCGATGATATGAATATGTAGATTCTACAAGAAGTGTATATTGATCTCCTTGATTTTCTCTAGAAAAAAGGAAACATTGATAAAGATGTAGGAACTAATGATAAATGGAGTAGCTTATCCCTGCTTTTCCAATTTGAACAATACATCCACAAGTCCTTTATCATGTTGATATCCATCCTATTTATGATACAAAATATGAAGGTGATATGATAGTTTGATCCTAACACTATTGGTACACTCTTTAAACACACAAAATCTTGGCATTATTATATGGCCAAGTGATATCTATCTTCTATGAGTTAGCAAGAGGATTTATATGACTCTTTGGTTATTCAAAAATATGACAATTAATGATGAAAGATGTAACACCCTCCTACCACATTTAATGAATTTAATCGGTCCACTGGGGTAAAGATGTGATGAGAGGCTACTATGATGTGATTCAACCTCCTCGGTCATCTTAAGGAAGTGAAACCGGCATAACACAACCAATATGACATTCCACACATACTACAGAACCTATAGGATCCAACCAACCCTTCTAGGTGGTCAACCCCTGAGACAAATCATTATTTGACTGACTTGGACCCTCATCCACTCCCATGAAAAGCCCTGCAAGTGACTGAGGCCTTCTAGTTTCTCCCACAACAAGGCATGCCAGCAAATGTGTACTTTTCCAACTAGTTTTGTGCCAGCAACACCGAATTTTGTGTCACTTTTTCAAGGCTAGGACTTAGGCCACTTCCAAAAAATTCATGAAAACTTAAGAAATGATAAATAGCATGGGAACAAAGACACTAATGTAAACTTTTATATAAATACTTGATTTATCCCCTACTAGCCATGACAAACATTTCGTCAAACATGTCGCAAATATGTAATCAACAGGTCATGAAATCAGATCTGAGCATAGGGTTCTCATACTTATCTGGGATTCGTAAGGAAGCATTTTTCCTTATCATTATATCTTCATTATCATGTAGTATGACATATATACATTTTAAATTCATTTTCTAATAAAAACATGATGAGAGCCATACATCAAGTATGTCATAAAATTTACTCATAACCAACATATAATCAACAAAAATAACAAGGGTATAGCAACCAAAACTCCACATATAAACCAGTACATTTACACGTGAAATACCAAGGATAAGAATCTCTTATAAATGAATTAAAAATCCAATCAGGTTTACGACTTCCACGAACTACCCGACCATAGAATGGTTGAACCAAATATTTCTTCCAGCCAATCACCCATGTGCCATATTCCAAGCATGAATGTGGGACTAATGACAAAACTAATTTTTTCTTCCTTAGGCTTATCGCAATCCCCACCGGATCTCTTGGCCTAAACCCTCATCAATACAACCAAGTTTTACCACAATCCCCACCCAGACACTAGGCCTTAAACAAACATGGATGCCTTTGGATCTCTCCACCTAAACTGTGAGGAATTTGTCCATCTTAACCTCTCAAATTTACCGTGTATCCTATCATTACCATTCAAGGGATTCCCAGGCCTAAGAGGTCTCCACCCTCTAGGTTTTACTGTGTATCCTTCCATTACCAGTCAAGGGATTACTAATCCTAATCAAGGGTACTCGCCACTGAGATTCACCATGTATCTCGCCATTCTCCAATCGAGGATTCCTAGGCTCAAACGAGGTGTTCACATTTAGGCTTTACCGTGTATCCCATCCTGGGATTCCTAGGCCTTGTGAATAATCCTGAGACCACCCCACTCAGCTTCAAGTCCATCTGGAAATCCAGCTCAACCAAATACAAGAAAACCCACCAAACTATGGTTATCTAGAAATGGAAAGGCAAGGATGAAAAATAATGTCACACCTAGAAAAACCCATGTCAATGACAACAAGAGAACCAAATACACACATGCATGTACTATGTATGCCAAATCTAGAAAGGAAATCACACATGCAAATATATACCTTCTAGTAATCAGGTTTTAGATGCTTGATACTGCTCTTCGTTGCTTGATATTTGCTTGATATTTTCTTTCCTTTTCTTTCTTGTTCTTTCCCTTGCTTTCCTTTATCTAATGCTAGAGTGCTAGAAGAAAAATCTAAGAGTCCAAGAGTGTGTGTGAGAGAGAATAGAGAGGGAGCTCCAAAAATGAACTAACAAAATGTACCAACTGATCCTTGGAAGCCTTTTTATTAATAAGGCCTATGTTTACCTCAATTTTCCATTATTTTCCTTCATTTTTCTCCTCACATGCAACCTATGAACTTTTACCTTGCTTTTCTCATATTTTCCATTATTTTCATAAATAAATGCCAATAAATGCCACTTTTATTTTCCAAATATTTTTCCATTGCCTTTGCCAATTTATTTTAGCCATAATAAGCCAAATGAACACCCGCACTAGGATATTTGTCCCAACATTCATCTTGGAATACGTGTCCCATGACCTTGGTTATTATTTTCCTTTATTAAATTTATTACAAGGAATTTTGGCCAGGGTTGTTACAGAATCCTCCTCCTTGGGGGAACACTGTCATCGATTTTCAATGGAATCTACAACCAATAAAACTATTGAAAGAAAAAATATTTCCCATGGATATTTATAAATTTTCCCGTTGTAGTATTTATAATGATCAACCTAGAGAGAAGAAAACCAACATGAAAAACATAACAACATGACAACCATAATGACATGAAACCCATACAATTTATTGGAGCTTTATAACATAACTTATGGTGGTATTTACATCCATATACATGTGTACATATATCAAACATCACACTAAAAAATATACCAAAAACATTCGCTCGACCAATGAATAGAGAAGGATACATAGTCTGCATATGATCTGCCATCTCCCAGGTAGCTTCATTGGACCCAAAGTGCTTCCACTGCACTTTAACCTTCTCGATTGGTTGGTTCGGGAGCATGAGAATATTTCTCTACAAAATACACTAGTGAATACGTATACTTAGCAGACATCAGCCATACTTTATACTTAGCAGTGCCTCGACGTACTCATCCTCAGTGACTCCTAGTACCCATTGTTGTAATAAAACTCAACCAATGGATGGTACTCCTCCCATCTCCTATGTTGATGCATCACATACATCCTCAACATGTCCTCTGATATCTTTTCGACCCTCTCTGTTTGTCCATATGTCTGCAGATGATAAGTTGTGTTGTGAGGCCAACTCTATACCTAAGCCTAGAAAAAACGCCTTCCAAAACTTGTAAGTGAACTTACGATCCTTGTTTGACACAATATTTTTCGAAACACCATGTAACCTTACCACATCTATGATGAATACCCGTGCCACATCACTAGTGAATACGTATACTTAACTGGAATGAAATGTGCTACCTTTGTCAACATGTCTACCACAACCATGATGGAATCATGATGTCTAGATGTCCTTGGAAAAATTGGTATGAAGTCCATGGAAATGACCTCCCACTTCCACTCTGAAATCAGAATTAGTTGTAGTAGTCTGACTGGATGCTTACATTATGATTTTACCTACTGATAGTCCAAACATATAGCCACAAACTCTGCCACGCCCTTCTTCAAATTTTTCAAATGATAAAACTTATTTACTGTTTTCAATGTCTTCCGGTATCCTGAGTGACCTGAATATGGTTTTACATTAAACAATCTCAAGATAGTCTTTTTGAGCTCACTATTGTCTAACACATATATCATGTCCCTAAATCTAATCGAACCATCTTCTGTAAGATGATAGTCCACATCCTAATCACCTATACCCTGTTGTAACCTATGCCTATTCTCCATGTACATGTCATCCTATTTTCCTTCCTGTAAGATACAATCATGTAAGTCTATTCCATAAGAACTCATAGTTTTTATATGATTCACTTGTATCCTCCTACTAAGAGCATCTGCAACACTGTTCTATTTTCCCTTGATGTACCTGATCTCAAAGTTGAACTCACTGGTCATGGCCAACCATCTATCTTGTCTGGAATTTAGATTCAGCTAGTCCAACGAGCATCTCAATCCATTGTGAACGCTCATAAATACAAACATTTTTCCAATAATATATTTCCTATACATCTTCAGTTCATGAATGATTTTTGCCAATGCAAGATCATGTGTCGGATAATTTTTCTCGTGCTCATTCAATTTAGGTTACTCATAGCATACTACCTGTCCTTCCTGCATAAGTTTTACACCAAGTCCTCCCTTACAAGCATATCTACACACCACAAATTATTTTTCCGTATATGCAATATTTAACACTGGAGCATTTTTAAATAGCTAATTCAACTGCTCGAAACTTGTTGCACATTCCTCTGGCCATTCAAATTTGTTAAAATGCCTCTGTAGTGATATAATAGGATATGAAATCCAAGAGAAGTTCCTGATGAAAATCCTATAGTAACCTGCTATCCCAATAAATGATCTTACCTCATCCACATTTCTAGTAGCCGCCCACTCCAAGATAGCCCTTATCTTTTTTGGATCAACTGATATGCCTTCCTTGGAAACCACATGTCCCAAGTAACATACTTTTTTTTGAAAGAAACTACATTTACTGATATTATCATACAATTGATGCTCTCTTAGAAATCTCAATACTGATGCTAAGTTTTTTACATGTTCTTCCTCATTCTTAGAATATATTAAGATGTCATCAATGAACACAATAACAAAATTTTCCAGATAACGACACAACACACTCTTCATCAAGCACGTAAAGGTAGCTAGAGCATTAGTCAAACCAAATGGAACTGCAAAAAACTCATAATGCCCATACCTGGTTTGGAAAGTTGTATTGTAAATATCCTCTTCCTTGATGCGTACCGGATGTTATCCTGATATTAGGTAAATCTTCGAGAACATTGTTGCTCCCTTCAACTGATCAGACTAGTCATCGATCCTCGACAACGAATACCTGTTCATGATGGTTACCTTGTTCAATTGTTTGTAATCAATGCACAACCTAAGAGTATCATCCTTCTTCAAAAACAACATTGGTGCACCCCACGATGATATACTTGGCCTAATGCATTGCTTATCAAGAATTTCCTTCAACATCAACTTTAAATCTACTAACTATGGAGTTCTCATCCTATACGGTGCCTTCAATGTTGGTGTTACCCCTAGTACCAACTCAATAGAAAAATCTACTTCTCTGTGAGGAGGAAACTTTGAAATATCTGCTGGGAACACATCCTAAAATTGTTGTAATATCAGGTATCTTCTTAATATCTTTGCATCCTCATCCTCCTTGCTATACTATTAATATTGTAAATAAACATCATGTCACTTGGAGGAACTGATGAGGAGTATTTCATTCATTCCTCCCAACCACCTAAAATAATTCTAATTGACTTTCTTAAAATTAGATATTTTTAAATTTGTTTTTTAAAATATCATTCAAAATAAAAATAATTAATTTTGTTAATTTTTAAGTTGTTATAAATAATTTTTTTTAAAGTATATAGATATTAAAATATTTTCAATATACATTCCATTTTGAATAGTCTAAATAGTTGATGTAGCTATTGATGACATACCACATTGTTAGATCTTTGCACTCAATTTTTGATGGGGCTATTTAGCTATTTAATGATTCCTATGGCTAGTATTCCATGCCTTCCTCCCAAACACCTAGAATAACCCTAATTGAATTTTTTAAATTTAATTATATTTAAATAGTTTTTCATGTATTGTTGAATATATATATATATTAAAAAATAGAATATTATGAATGTTGAATAATTTTTTAAATAAAAATAAATTCAATTCCAATTGATAAAATATCATGAAAATGTATGTTATTTAGTTTATTACAAATTAATAGTATATATATATATATATATATATATATATATATATATATATATATATATATATATATATATATTCAGTTGTCAAGTTCCATTGTATGACTTACTAGCATTGATTTGAGAGAGAGATTTCATTCTTTCTTCTAATCACCTAAAATAACTTTAATTAACAAATCATTTACATATTGTTCATATTATTGTATAAATAATTACATATTTTTTATTATTGTGTATTTTTTTTTTTTTTTTAAATAAATTTAAAAATATTTAAGAGTTGTTGAAAACTTTTAGACCTCTTCATTAAATTTTTAATGAGGTTATTTAATTATTTTTTTACAACTACAAAGTTGTATTTAACTATATTATTAATATTGTTAATCTTTATTATGTCACTTGAGGGAATTTATTGTCCTTAATCATTCCTTCCTCCCAACTACCTAAAATAAACCCAATTAACTTTCTTAAATTTAATTATATTAAATAATATTAATTAAATTTATTAATTTTAAAATTATTATAATTAACTTTTTTTTTTTAATATATATAGATATAATTCTATGACTGGCTGGATTTCGGGTAGGAAAGGGCCCAGGGCAAAGTGAAGCTGCCATGATACTTTCGGTTTGTGATGTTGAACTCGGGAAATATAGTATTTTGTTGATCATGGTTTTTTTTATATTACATTTGCTAAGGATATGTTGCTCATATGCTTTTCTTAGTTTTTGTTTGGCGAGTCTTATTATTCCTGTTGCTTCTATGACATCGTGAGACTCTTGTAATCGAAATGTATCTTTTTATTAGTCCCGGCCGCAAACCGAAGTTTATAAACTTAATTTACGCAAAGTTTTTGAAATGTCACCGTTTCGGAAACCTATGAGCTTCCACCCGCCGTTATTTCAACTAATAAGAAACTCTGAGGTCTTATGTGGCCTTATATCGAGGCGCATTGTTATAACACTTAGGTTAAATGGTGAATGATCTCCAGAGTTTAAGTTTCAAAGAAGTAATGCTGACATTAGTTCGTCAACATTTTATGTTTATAATCTGTTTATAATCTCCGCGCTCAATTAGCGACCACCTGCATGTAAGCAACATGGCTATGCATGTACACAACGTGGCTGCCGGTACTTTTCTTCATAATAATCGCATAGTTGTTTCTGGACTACGCTGCTTATTTCCGAAGCCGTGATAGTTTTGATGGCCGAGTATTTGGCAACCTGCACGGGAGGTCTAAAGTTCACGCTTTGTAAAGAGGTAAGCCTATCTCTCTGGCACGCATTTTATTCCCTTTAACTGCTAAGTATCTTGCAAGGTCTCCACTTAAGCTTGCACGTCTAATGCCATTCATTTCCTGGAAAAAACGAGTTTCTCTGTTCATTTTATAGGCTAAAATTAAGCATCTGGCTGCCGTTGGAGTCTATCCCATCTGTAATAAAACATTAAACATTCAGTGAATAGTGTTATTGTTCGGCTATTTTTTGCTGTTACTGCCCTATTTATTTAATTTAATGAATTGGTATGCTCTACAAGGATGAAAGGTATGTCACTAGTTAGACTAAAAATACCATTAAAATTACTTGAAACGATTTTAAAATCACCCAAATTTGTGCCTGCGGAACTTTTCCTCAGAAGAAAAACTAATAGAACAAGAAAGACAGCCTAAAATCAATCACTTGGTAAAACTCCTGAGCCGGGACCGGTACCAAACAGGGTTGTTCAGAAAGGAAAAGACTACGGACATAGGGAAAACGACCCACTTGCAGGTCCGGCATTAAAACACATCTTTAAAAAATTTTATATATGTATTCGCAAGTCTACACCTTCTCATGGGGCTTTTCCTGAGTAAAAGTCTATTCGCACAAGAAAAACGGCCCACTTGCAGAATAAAACGCTGAGCATGAATAAAATACGTGCTTTTAAAGATGGTGGTGTTTTGTTAAAGATGGCAGAAGTTTATTTAAATAAGAATGCAATCTTTTCATTTCCTAAATGTTTCATATTTAACATAGTTTGATGAAGGAAAAGAAATACAGATGATATAATAGAATAACTTACTCTCTGCTAGGCTATGGCTGTCGGTTGCCTGGTTTTTTCTTGCATCTAGGCAGCTTGGTTTTCGGGCAACTCAGACTCCGGGCTAATTTATATATTTCACACTCTGAAAAGAGGAACTAGTGCTTTAATTGGCATGACATACAAGCTAGTTAAACTACTTTACATTAAACCACTAAACTACTTATTAAATCTTAATGGCCAATTTGTTCTCCCAACAAAATGTTATTAACTCACTAATGGAAAATTTGTAATCCAGTATTAGGGTAGGAGGTACAGCTGCAGCGCAATGCGGCGCCTCTGGTGCCGTAATGTCTGCCAGCCATGTGCGTGCATATGCATCTGAAAGTGATGTATTGTGGTCCCTCGTTTGCGTAGGATAGTGTATGATGTAACAATCCCTGGAATTATGAGAATGAGAATATAAAGCAAAGCACTGTCACCTTCGACAAAGGATCACCTTCAAGTAACAGAGCATCTGCAACATCCCATGGAACCAGAATTGCTGCATCCTGTTCTTGCTATTGCCCATCTCTCAGAACCTAAATTAAAAAAAATGGCACTGATCACCGTTCCCGTGATAATGTATAAGCTGGATTTCTAGCTTGCAATCTTCAATGTTTTGGTTAACGTTGTTTGTTAAAAAGGAGAATCCAGACCTTCGTTTCAGGAGCTAAACGCGCCATTAGAGCAGCTGCAGCGTTACCTGCAAGCTGATTATGTGAGTGCTGCAGCTTCCATGACCCATGACAGCGGAACAATGGTCCAACTCTGCAATGTCTTAAAGGCGACAAGGAATGAATCTTTGATGCCACATGGTAAGCACCTTATGACATATGTATGGGTAGCAAGCCTTGCTTTCATCAAGCGATAACACCTACCGTCTTGCTTGCTCATTGCCCGAGCAGCATCCTTCGTGGGCCCACAATGACAATTGGCCAAAAATATGGCTCTCGAGAGAAATAATAATGTTGATGCCAAGCGTCCAAGGGAGGAAGACTCCGACATGCAATGCATTGCACATAATTTTAATTTTAAGTTCATTTGTATTTTATTGTTTCGATTCGACTTCTTAGAATTTTTACTGTGCAGTTTCAAGCAACATCATCGATAATAGTCACTTATAACATAATCACTTTTCCTTCAATTTTCGGGTGATATAAATTGGTATTTGTTAAAGGTTGTTTTAAATCTCATGTTTTACATGTTTCAATCCATTAACAACAGGCAAGAAAGATAAAAAATTAGTTGACATTACATTCTCATCTCCATCACATTATGTGACGTGATAACGTGAAACCAAGCCAACTTGTAAATTTAAGAAAATCATAAACTAGAGGCATAATAACATAACCCTCGTTGAAAAACAAGAAACAAATCATTCGACTGATTAAACGGTGTAGCGCTTGCTCTCAAATATAAAATATATCAAAAGAGCACCAAGTATCACATATGTCTAATTCTTGGTCTATTAAAGGGATCTTCTCAAAATTCTAGGTCTCTTTGGACTGAGATTGCTTGATTTTAACCATTTTGAACACATAGAAAAAAGATGAATTTCAGGGAAGGGAATAGAGTTACCCAAAAAAGATGAATTTCAGGGAAGGGAATAGAGTTACCCAACAATTATTGTGCAATGGAAGTTGGTTTGGAAGGCTTGGAATTCACTGTAGATGATTGTTGACATAAGCAACATTGCAAATAGATGTAAATCAACGTTGCCAATATCGCTTTAGCTTTGACTCTCGGCCTTCCTCCTGACTCGCTTTAGTGTAGCATGAAACTAGAGTGTTTGAGTTATGGAGCAAGAGGCATTTCCTACTGGTCAAATAAAACATGTATACGATTGTTCATAAATCATGCACGCTAAACCAAGTAAAAATCCATTGGTTAAAATCGATTTTAATTTATCATGTATACATCAGCATAGTAAAAAAAGAACACTTATAAAAGGTATGTTGATCTAGAAATCTGCATCAAGTGATTTCTACAGGAAATCTGCATCAACATACATTCTCATATTGCAGTAGCCTGCGCCCACTGAAACTGTGAAATCTGCATCGACATACATTCTAATTTGTAAACGCTAAATAGCCTCTCTCCAACAAATCACATTATAATTTGTTTCGAAAAATAAAGTAAATGAAACCAGACATATCTTCCATTGCCTTCGCTTACATCTGAGAAATCTGCATCCGCTCCGCTATTTTGGAGATCTTATTTCCATCAAATTAAATCACAAAGGGAAAAAATATATAAAAAGAAAAGATAACAGAAAAGAAAAGATGAAAAACCAAAGAAAAATGACACATATCAAACTCAGTTCACATGGCCATGCTTCAAATGGAGGAAAAAAAACACAAAAACAATGTAACAGCAAATTTAATTAAATAAAAAAATAAATAGAAAACACAACAGACAAAATCAGACTCGAGAAAGCGTCCATGGCCAGCCAACTCTGCTCTGCATCTATCGGTCCATGGTCAACCAACTCTGCTCTGGGAAAAATGAAAATAGAAAACATTAGAAACAAAACCAGACTCCACTCCGTCCTGGCGAACCAACTGTGTTCTGCATCTATGAATCCATGGCCATCCATGGACACTATCACACTCAATTTGCTGGCTCTCGATCCGGAGGGTGGCTCTACCATTATCCATATATGGTCCGGGAGCAAGCTAGAGCGCTACTCTGACTATGGCCCATACCCACGTTTATACCCTTGCTTCAACTAGAATGTGCAACTGTTGCTGCTTCTGTCACTGGCTCTGTTCTACTGGGTTTGTCCCCAACTATGCGCGCACTGGCTCTGTTCTACTGGGTTTGTCCCCAACCATGCGCTTGTATTTGCTCTCTAAGTTCATGCTCCTGCCATATCTGTCGGGCGAAGTGAAATTTCCCTTTCGGTTAACTGAATTTGCCACACCACAAGCGCTGCCCGCTCCCCTGTTGTTGCAGGTCGAGCGCTCCATCCAAATTCACGGCAAGAAATTTCAAATAAACAGTATATGTCTCTTTGTTATCTTTTATTACGTGTCTTCCGGCCTTTTTGGCACTTGTATTCCTGGTTTTCCGGATTTTTTCAACACTTCTTTTAATACAGGATTAGTCGATAAACTCATCCCTGCTTCTAAAACGCGAGGGTTTTGTCTTCAGAGATATTTTGGTTTTTTTAAAACACTTCTTTATGCTTTTAAAACGCGCTTTTGTCTTCCTGATTTTTTTGACTTTTTTAAAACAATTCTTTTAATACGGGATTAGTTCAAATTAACTTAAATTATCCGCTCCTTACAAAAAAGGCACGTTAGCACCTCATTGCATCAAAACAATGCAATACACTATTAAATTCTAAGAATGATACCCTGCAGCATTTCACTTAAAAACAAGAATGGTTGCTATGCAACAAGTCCCTGCCCCTTGGCAGGGAGCAGGGAGTGTCACTGTGAAAGACTGTGGCTTATTCTTATCACCCAATTGGCGCTGTATCAGGATTGCCATGGTTTCTGGTTAAGCATGAAGTTTTTTTGATATCGCTGTCATGGTGTTAATCAAGATATTGCTGGGTTTTATTATAGATTAGCAAAAGATGGATATGGAAAACTGCAAACTTAAATATTATTTTTAAGACGCTTGTTCCCGTAAATTTCAAATCAAAATAGTAGCCAGGTAATCAAGAGAAAAGCCGGTGAGAGTATTTTTCAGGCCCCTTACAAGGTTATTATTAGTGAATATGCAGATATGCAGTTTAAAACAGTATAGCCGACTATAATGAAACACACACATCAAGCTTCTTTTGGCAGTAAACAACAACCAATATTTATGCAAATTCACCGCTTCATGTTGGACACCTTCACATGCCAAGTGCATGCCAAATTAATGGCTTTCTCAATTGCTAAGGTTGTCGTTATATTCTTGTAAAACAAGTTACTAATCTTCACGTTCATACCAGATATTGTCAATTACAAAACTCAGATATTGTCAATTACAAGGCTGGGCAAAGCTTGATTGTTGGTATTTTCAACATTTTCTCAAAGAGGATAGATGCTTCAAAACAGGCTGGATTTAACAGAAAAACAAGAAGATGAAAATCTCCATTCTGAATGGAACAAATATATGCAAACGTCCAATCCTACAAACAGTGCCTAACTCACTGCATATCACAGAATTATGTCATGTCAACTACAAGCCCTTGAATTATTTCAAAATTCGTGTGCATTTTGGTTTGGACCGAATGAAAGCAGATTTCAAAAGAGTCGTGGATTCCTTAAAAAGGGGTGCAAGAAGTAGACATATTTAAGCTGGAGAAATATCTGTTTTTCTCAACAAAAATTCTTACTAGTGAGGAACTTCAGTTATGATCTCAATGCAACAGACTTTAAGGGGATGTACAATGATCTGCCAAAGACAAGCACGGAGGGCCCATGGCTGAAGCAACATTTCAACTTCTGCCTAAAAGATTTAAGCAATCTTCTCCAGTCAGAAAAAGAAATTCTAAAGCCATTTGAAACAAATCTTACCCTTCAACTTATAATGACATCTGACAGACCATGCTAGACCAACATTTTCCAGTCTGTCACCAATGCAGCAAAGATTCACCTATATCGAGGCCCATGACATCAGTGAATACTGACAAGATTACTGGAGAATTCGAAATGATTGACTGTTATTGAGATTTCTGAATGTGTTGGCCTCCTGGCTCAGGCTCAAGGCAGGGACTAGCTGCCTTGCAGCCACACTTGTTTTATGTTTAATATTTACGGGACACTGAAGAGTGGCTATTCCACTAGGGTTTTTTTTAGCTGGCTTGTTATGCACAATATGTGGAATGTGGATAGAGATGTATGAAGAATTACAGGATTTTTGATATATGCACAGGCACATCTATATAATTTAAGTTTTTTTTTAAATAAAAAAATATAATTTAAATCTTTGAAAATAAAAAAAAATATAATTTAAAATGGTAAAATATTGAATAAGTCAAAATTATTAATGTAATGATTTATGAAATATCATATTATTAGATATAGCTCTATTTAATTCTTTTTTTACAATTACAAAATTGTATATATATAAACTATTAATATTGTTCATATTCATCATGTCACTATCAATATTGTCCATATTCATCATTTCACTTGCAGAAATTGATTTTGGGTGGCCAATATTCCATTCCTTCATCCCAGCCACCTAGACTAACCCCAAATGACTCTTTTAAATTTAATTATATTTAAATATTTTTCAAAATAAAATTAATTAATTTTGTTAATTTTTAAATTTAGATATAATTCAAAATGATAAAATATTTTCAATATACATGCCATTTTAATTTATATACATCATAATAAAATGATATATTTTTCTTTCATTGTTTTCTAATTAGTAATACATAAATAATTAATTTATATTAAAAAATAGAATATTGTGAATGCTGAATAATTTTTAAATAAAAATGATGATGATGATGATTAACATCTACTAAGACTAATATGGTCTATCCAATCTTAAGAAAGAAGCAATTAATTGGGATTATTTAAAATTTTATTCCTATGACCAAATGGAGAGAGAGAAGTTTTTTGAGGTCAGTGTAGTTTTTCTCATTAAACAAGTCTAGAAGGTTAGTAGTGGAGAAAATATTTTGGAAATGAGAGAGGATGTAAGAGCCTGACAATCCAATAAAAAGTGTTTTCATCTTAGACTTAGTATCATGAAAATGTATGTTATTTCAATTTAAACAAATTAATAAAATATAAGAATATATATATATATATATATATATATATATATATATATATATATATATGAGGTAACATGCTATATATCTCATGTGAGAAAGGCACATAAATCATTAATATTGTAGGTTGTCAAGTTCCATCATGGTACTTACGAAATTGATTTTAGAGAGAGATTTTATTCTTTCCTTCTATCACCCAAAATAACCCCAATTAACAAATTATTTTACATATTATTATTTAAGTAAACCAATCTTAAACCAAATTTCGGCTTAGTACGTTGCAAGCGACGATGATTATCAATCCATGGTAATATGATAAATGGTTAAACAATAATGATACTATTGCAATGATAGGGTTATAATTATGTGCAAACAATCTCACATAATGACATAATTGATATATATATTATAATGTGTCAATTTTGGTGGAGCAATAATTTTTTTTATTGTAAATAATATGATAATGGTGATATATCTATACTATCAATATTGTCAATATTCAACGCTTGAAGGAATTGATTCTGGGGAGTATTTCATCCCTTCCTCTCTAGCACTTAGAATAACTCTAATTGACTTTCTTAAATTGAATTATATTGAAATATTTCTTAAAATATTGTTAGTAATAAAATTAATTAATTTTGTCAAATTTTAAATTATTTTAAATATTTTTTTAAATATATATAGATATAATTCAAAATTCTAAAATATTTTCAATATACATGTTATTTAAATTTATATAACATGACATTATTAAATATTAATATAAAATGACATATTAATTAATTGACGTGAGAGAGAGGGATTTCATTCTTTTCTCCAATCACCTAAAATAATCCCAATTAACAAATCATTTTAAATATATTAACAAATCATTTTGATGATGATGGTGGTGGTGGTGGTGGTTAACGTCCACTGAGACCAATCTTTGGTCTATCAGACCTAAAGAAAAGAGTTATTTAGTTTGATTTCAGATTTTATTCCTATGCTCAAAAAACTTGAAGAGAAGCCTCCGAAGCTCACTATAATTTTGACATCTTAAAAGGCTAGGAAGGTCAGTATTACAACAAAGATTATTAAATTGAGCTCTAATGTGGTTGTACACTGGGCACTCTAAGAGGAAGTGATTTTCATCCTCAATGTTCATATTCTCACAGAGATGGCAGATCCTTTCCATCCATGGTGTTTTAGAAACTGTCCAACGACCTGTTTCACTATGGAGCTCATGAGAGTTCGTTCGAATCTTGGCTATATTAATTTTCTTCTTTGAGCTAGTTGAAACAGATAGATACTTTTGATCTTCTAGGGTGGGGTTGATGACCTCCTTATAATATCTTAATTTTCTTTTAGCTGCTAGATCTTTCTCACACCACATTTTTTCTTTGAACTTAGAAGTAATAATTTTTTTAATATTATTAATGTTTTGCAATGCAACATTCTCATCAATCTTCCAATGGTTTAACTAGGCCCTGGTGTATTTATACCAACCTCGTTTAAGCCTTAGGTGGTTTTGGCTAGAATTTAAAGCTAGCTTAGGAAGTCTATGGTCTCTTATGCTATTGATCTTGTGCTTGTACAACAGAAGCCTAGTCATAGCTAGGCTCTCAATAGGGTAAAGACCCACTTATATAAAGAGAATAGGATAGGGTGTATTGTTTTTATTTTAAGGTTATAAGTTATAAAACGCTTCTGGATTTGCTTAATATTTCTCCAGGATTCTCTAGAGATGCTGCAACCCCAAACCTCACATCCATATAAGATAACAGGAGTGACTAAAGTTTCAAAGAGGAACTTCTTTCTATCCCACATTACGAGGTTTGCCATTTTACAATTATTTTCAAGACCAAAATAAGCTTTCCACCCCCCATTAATCCTTTTTTGAATGCTATAGTTCCAGTTGAGTTTGTGATGGATATCAATTCCTAGGTACTTGTAAGAAGACACTTCCTCCAAGTTACTATTGTCATACATAAAATTAGCGTAAGTGTCCTTCTTGGATTTGATAATCGTAACTTTTGTTTTGTCAGTGTTAACAGACATACCCATTGTAGAGCAGAAATCCTTAAGAAGTCTAAGTTGCTTATCAAGATTAGATGGGCACCTTGCGAAAAGAACAATATCGTCAACATAGAGAAGAAGGATGATGACTATCCCAGCTAAGATCATGCCAGCACATCCTGCTTCCTTTAAAAAACCTTCTAGCTTGTCGATGTAAATGCCAAATAGGGTAGGAGAGAGGTGGAAACCTTGTTTAACTCCTATATTACACTTAATATATTTCGACCACCCCTCATTGCTCCTTAACTTGGCAATTACATTCTCATATAACCTTATAGCGACCGCTCTTAGCTCGAAAGGAACATTTAGCTCTTCTAATCTATTCCATAGGTTGTTTCCAGGAACCGTATCGAAAGCCTTTCTAAAGTCCACAAAGCAACAAAAGAGATTGGATTTATCATTGCAACATTCCTCCACAACAATCCTAAGCATAACGAGGTGGTCCGTTGTTGAGTGTTGCCTTCTAAAACCTGCTTGGCCTTTAGCCCACTTACCTTCACTTTCAAGCCAAATGCTCAACTTCTTTTACAAAATAATACCATATAACTTAGCTAAGAGAGGGCTGATCATAATTGTCCGATAATTAGAGGGGTTATTTGTATCCCCACTTTTAAAAATAGGGATAATGAGGCTCTGAGTCCAAGGTTTAGGGAACCCTTGCTTGACCGCTTGGTTGAAAAGCTTGTGGATGTGGGGGATGAGGACAAGACCTCCAATTTTTAAGATTTCTGCCTGGTAACCTTCAATGTCTTTAGCTTTCCCATTTTCCAGGCGTTTAACCCCAAAATCAATGTCTTCTAATGAGAAAAATTCTTTCGTTGTGAGCAGGGTTTCAAAATCCCTGACATTTGGAGATTCATAAAGCTTTTTAAGATAGGAATTCCAGTCGTGTAAAGCAATTTTATTATTATATTTAGTTTTCCTAGTTAGAATCTGCCTCCAGAATTTCTTAGGAGCCACCTTAGAGAGGTGTAAGAGATTCTCTTGTCTTTTACGAATATATTGCCTTTTTTTCCTTTTAGTTAGGGCTTTGTAGATTTTTATCTTATCAATTTTGAGAGATTCATCAACAACTTCCTTAATTTCTCTCCTCGCACTTTTACAATCTTTGTCATACCATGGGTTGGTTTTGCTATTTCTTTTATTACTTGAGACTTCAATTGAGAAATTGTTAATAGAATATGAGAGGGTTGTAGTAAAATTATGATAAAGGTCATCTATGTTGTCTATACTAGATAAAGGAAGCAAATTAGTTTTTAATTCATTTAGAAACAGATCATTTTTATTTCTATCAAAGATTAAGTTCTTTTGACTATAAGGATTATCTTCTATGGGATCTCTATGCATCACAAAATTGAGAGTTATGAGTAAAGGCCTATGATTAGAGTCAGGCTCGTGGTCGTCTAAGATGTCAAAACTTATTATTTCGTTGTATAAAGGGAGATCAGAAATAACCTAGTCTACCACGCTGCTGCCAAGCCCATGGATGCAAGTCATCTAGCTAGAATTGGGCCACTTCTTTAGACCGTTGCAAATTATGAGATCTTGAGCACTACAGAGCTTGACTAGCTCCAACCCAAACAAATTATCCCCGAGGTCTTCAGAGCTCCTTTTGTACCGGCTAGCCAAAGTAAGGTCTTCGTCTAACCAAAGAGGATTGGGGTTGGAATGATTGCTTAGAAGAATAGCTTGGTTGCTTGAAGTTCGAGCATTAAAGTCACCCACTAAAAGGATATTACCTTCATTCCTTAGGCTAGAAATATCATTCTCTAAACCATTGTAAGGACTATTTTTATCTAGATTATTTTTCTTATAGAAGTTAGAATTAATGGGGAAAAATAACAAATTTCTATGTAGGTCTTTTTATCATTAATGTCAGTAATCTCAATCCAACTATATTGGTTGTAAGGGTCGTTTTTATAAATCCTAGCATGGGGGGAGATGTTCTTCTTAATGTAGCAAGCTATGCCCCCAATGCCTCTACGGAAAGATCGTTTATTCCAGGTAGACCATAGTGCAAAGCCATCTATTTTAGGGACCTTAGATTCTTCGTGCTCCCAAGTTTCAACAAACAATATAATATCAACATCATTTGAGATCTAACTTAGTTTGGGGCCTTTGTTCCATGGAAAGCCCCGACAGTTCCAAGAAAGAATTCGGAGCATGTTGAATTGCTATTTATTACTATCTTTTTGGTTTCTATCTCGAATAACGGCTTTTCTATTTCTGATTATTGCCCATTTTCCTTCCTTCCTAGCTTCTTTTACCTTTTGAACCTCCTTTCTTAATTCTGCTTGATCTTCTGGAATGAGATCTTCATTTACAAATATTCTCGTTCCTTTTAGACTTGAGGTTTTACTAAGTATGTCATACTTATGGTCAGTAGAGCTCACCTTTATTCGGATCAGCCTTCCTTTATTCTCAATTAATTTCCCTAACCTTGTTGCTTCTGTGAGACACATGGTTTCAATTTGTAATCTATTATGTAATTCTGTCTGGGCTATGGCTAAAGTATCCTTGTCTACCTCCTCTTTCAAACCGAAGATTATAAGGTTCAAGGCCCTTTTGTTACGTTCATGGTCTAATTCGATCAATTTTTTCATTTCATCTTTAATTGGTTTGATATCTAATTTACCTGCCCCACTATTTAGGGTGAGATTATTGTTAACTTTTTTTTCTAGTTTTTTAATCATGTCCTTCATTTTAAGACTCTCTATATTATCAGCATCTCCTTGTTGGGATGTTTGGTTCGTATCTTGGTTTTGTTTTTCTATGACCTGCAACCTAGTCTCCATTGCCTCCATTTTATTCTCCAATAGTTCTATTTTATTTTCTATTTGTTTTTGGATCTTGTCTTCAAGAGATGTGAATTTGTTTTCCAACATGGCTTCTAACTAGGTTGTGGGTTTTTCCTCGAAAATCGTTGCAACAACATTGGGGGATGACCACCCGGTCCGGACCTTAAACAACTCCTTTTCCGTTTGGGATGGTGGCTCCGACTGGATATAATGGGACCAGTTTCCCGATAAAGAATAGAAATGGGTGAATGAGTGATAATAAGTGATAATGAATGGAGTACTTAATCTATAAACAACAAATATAAATGACTATTATATCCCGGGAAATTTCTATTCTTAAGTGTAACGTTTGATGATCTATGTTTGTCAATAAGCATATAGATGACACTATTTGATAAACAAAGATATTTATTTAAATAATAATTACTTCATTCAATTAGTTGAATGAAGTAATTAATAAAACATTGTTACACTTATCTCAATTTATATCATTGACATATATATGATTGAAAGAAAAGCATACCATAAACATCCAATAGTGGAAGGAATACAGAAATATTGTTAAAACACATACATATATTCAATAATAGCAAAAGTAATCAAACAAAAATTTATATAAAAAGAATGGATTCAGACATAGATAATAGTACCATATGAGCTGCAAGTCATTCCCCAATATCAATCGCTATTTGAGATTCTTCTTTCAACGCAAAAATACTTTCACACAAGGACAGTAGTGCACATTTGCATAAAAGCTTCCTTGTCAAAATTAGAATAATTGGTCCAGTTTTATAAAAGAATACGCCTGAAGTACAGTAGTGCAACTTCAGGTTTTAAGTCATATACAAAACTTTACGACCCTTTCTAAATACATGAAAGGGTCTATAAATACTAAATTTATCTAAATATCTATGAAACTGAAAAATCCTACTTAATTGGTATTTAAACAATCTTGAATATCTCCTTCACGGCAATCTGGCAGTCGGTGGCATGAATCATCACTTAGGCTGTTCATCTCTAGTCCTGAGCTGGCATATTTCAAGCATTGGCTCCACTTCTGGTGGTCGGTTAAGGCGAGAACTGAGTTGGGCATCATAGGTGGCATCTTGCATTTTGGGAATGATGCATCCGATTGCATCTGAGAGGCATTTGAGGGCGGCTCTCTGGCTGTAAGGTTTGACTAAGAACATCCAATAGGTGTCCCATGTCAAACTGTTAATTCCTGCGATTAATCTGCCAGTTTTCTCCAGCTCTGAGTAACATGAATGTTCCAATGTTTTAGCTGATGTCAATTTACCTGGGGTACATTGGGAAATCATGTTAGATAAGTAGAGAGTGTCATTAATCAATTCAACCAAATTACTTGTGGTTAATTTGCATCTGGAAACTGCCCTCTCTGCTTTGTTTAACTGAGATTGCCATTCCATAAATAATATCTCTTTATGCGATTCTAGGATCTTTGGCAATTTAGCTGACTGTCCTTCCTCAGTACTTTGCCACTCAAGATAATTGGTCACTGTTTCATCGGCCTGCTCGAAGTCTGCTATAGCATCAGATGATTTATTACTTAGAGATGTTGTTAAGTCACATAAAGGTTCTGCCTAGGCGATTTGTTGACATAACAACTTTATCTGTGTTAATAATGCTTTGTTTATTTGTACTGCCTCTGCCCTGAATTCAGCTACCTGTGGAAGATTCTTTGTTTTCTCGAGCTGGGCTGATAGTTGAGCAATCTGCTCATCTTTTATCTTCAACATTTGTTCATTTGATGTCTTGAGTTGTGCCAATGCCTCTGATAACTCTTTTTGCTTCTGGACTGCACTCTGATCAATTCTCTGCTTTTCTTCCTGCAATTGTTGAGTTAATTGATTATTGGTTTGCTGTTGTGTTAACAATTGCAGTTCTGCCTGCTCTGCCTTCTGTCGTGCTTCTGATAGTTGTGCTTGTAATGAGAGAATATCCTGGTCTTTTGTTTTTAATAAAAGACTCACCTCCGATGCCTTATCTATTGTTGCTGCCGAGTAGGCTCCAGCAAATTGTGATAGTTTTGTTAGGTCTTCAGAGGGGTCAAATTCCTCCTTCCAAACTACATTGCCCGTCACTGTTAATTCTGGGAAGAGGGAAGGCTGATCAGTCCTTTTCCTCTTCCTTTGTCGTTTTACCACAACTTTGTGTTTCGGGCTATAGAAGACATCCAAGGGAGGAATTTCTTCTATCTGCAAAATAACTTGATCGGAGGGGTCCTTTGGGATTATCTCTACTCCTTTAGAACTGGGTAGGCCGCTGGTTTCACCTGGAACTTGTTTTGAAATGGTCTCCTGTGTGTCTGCTACTCTTGATGTTTGGGCTTCTTTTGAACCCTCAGGATTGTTGATAATTGAATCGAATTGCTGCCATTCCTGGAGCAATTCGGGATCAATTTGAGTATCTTGATTTACCTTTATGGTGCTCTGTTCCTGCTCTTTTGTCTGGGTTTCCTTTTGCACTTTCTCCTGTTCAGGCTCGCTTGATCCTGTTGCTGGGTTTGTTGCTAACAGATCTAGGGGCAGAGTTTGCAACCTCTGTTCTCTAAGTCCGTTGAATTCAACTAACCCTTCATCTTGATATTTCATTCTGGCCAACGATCTAACTTGGGACATTGACTCGGCTGTGGAGAACAGATCATCAAACATATCTTCTTTATGATCAAACTTTGCCAATTTGGCCTGTTCAAGGGCATTATAGGCAACTTTGTCGGGATCAAATTGCCTATTAGGGAGAGTTGCTAGAGTTAATGATTTCATATTTATAGCTTCTTTCTCTGCATGTTTGAGATCATTCAAGGTGTAGACACCACATCTAAGAGGAAAAGAGGGCCAGACCTGCTTCTTATTTCTCTTTAGAGTTTGTGTAACACTTTCGGAAATGATCTGATAAGCTATCTCCCTTGCCAGCAGTTTATCAGGTATGTACAGAGGAAGAACATGAGGTTTGGCTAGACTGCCAAAAATTCTTATATAAGTAAATTTTTCCTCTGCAAACCATCTCCCTAAGCCAGTTAAATCAATCCCTGCTTGGTAGGAAATCTTGGGAGCAGGTTTATCAAAAATAGAGTAATGAATGGGTAACATGAAGCCATTGCAGATTTGGTATAAATGGTGCCTATGGGAGGTTTTCCACACTTTCTGATAGTATATGTGAATGGGGATGGAGTCTTGAGGAGTCCACCTCCAGCCGAGCATGGGAAATTCAGAATTAAAACACAAGGTGTCCAGGATATAAGCACTGTAGTAAAATGGGGAAATAAGCCTTTCAGAAATGCGGGTCTTGCCTCTGAAATCAAGAACTGCGGTGGCTAATTTGTCGGACAGTATAGTTCCCCAATCCATAATTTCACTATTACATGCTGCCTCCATTAAAGGAACCATTTCTATAGTGAAATTAGAGGAGTCGTGCAAACCCCATAATCTACACATCATGATCCCAACATAACAATAAGGAGAACATAGAGAATCAACAGAATACATACCGGAAGATTTATGCTTGTGTTTTGCCGGATTCTGCCTCCAATTCCGAATGGGTTCGGATTCAGTTTCATTCTCATTTCGGAATTTCTCCAGAAATGCCTTGTTGTACTTCTTCTCAGGCTCAGGCAAATGATACATCTGCCTCAAATCATTAGCTTGAAATGAACCAAAGACTCTCCCATCTCTGGTGCAGAAGGTTCTGTCTGTGATTGGGAGTTCCTCAATTGCCCACCTTACTACATCCGTATATGGGAGAATTTGTTCCCGAGCTGCTATCCGATGAAGGAAAGAGTCAGCTAAGTCCTTTAAAGTACCTTCAGATTTTTGAGTCGTATCTACTGTGGCTTCTACTGTTGTCACTTCAGGTTCTTCAGCTTCTATCAAATTATAGGTACTTTGCCAAGAAGTTTTGCCAAGACCTGAACATGTAGTATCAGATATCAATCCTTTCTTTTTATTTCATGGATCAGTGATGGCTTGTTCAATGGCTGGCGAAGCGGAAGTGTTTGCAGTTTTCTTGGACTTCTTCCCCATTTTGCTTGCATCTATCAGCTTAGAAGAATTCTGCACAGGAGTAAAAATAAGCGTAACACAGAGAATTGGCAGTAAAAACCAAATACGGGGGAAATATATTGATTAATGCGTGATGAAGAATTAACTTAAGGTTGCCATGGATCCAATCCGTAAAAAGATTTAGACTTAATATTTCATTAAATGGCCGCAAAAACCTGTCAATCATTTAAATGTCCATCACGTCGTTTATTGGTGAAATGATTTGTTTAAGCGTGCCTTGGCCGTTTTGGCGGTTGAGCGCAGGTGAATCTCGATTATAAAGATAAGGCTTTTAATACGAATTAATCGTAATATCCCCGTTTTAACAACCTTTTTGAAGTTCGTGTTTTGGCTTTATCGCATCGCATCGGGACGAAAAGGCGCTTTTCTTATACTGGCATCTCTTGGAATCCTCGTTCGCCGATAGCGATATCGCATCGCATCGGGAGCATTTAACTGGTATATCGCATGGTATATCGCCGATCGCTTAAAAGCATGCATGGTATATCGCCTCGGAGCAAACCAAAAGTTCCTTTAGTTATGTTTCCTTTGTCATTGCGATATGCGATCTTGCGATCGCTTTATCGCAATGATAAAAGATTTAATTATTCATATCCCAAGGCCATTATTGGTTTGTCAAAAAGGTTTTTTGTAATGTTTTTTATTTCATTTTCGGACCTTTTTGAATAATACAAAATTGATACCAATTAAAAATAAAAGGGACCCATTTCATATTATAGTGTTGTGAATAAAAATTATATGAAATGGGGGGTTGTTGTAGAGGACAACGAGGTTTTGTAGCTTGACTTCTCTTTCTTCTCTACGTTTCTCTAAAGACTCTATATACTCATAAAGGCTCTGTAGAGTAACTGTGCTATGTCTACCTTTGGTAATCTTTGGTAGTTGTGGTGAATTATTCATACTTGAGAATATATGAGCAAATATGTATTAGAAAAATATAAGGAACATATTACTTTTTTGAATATCAACAAAGCTGAATGATCGACCTTTAACCATTTGATTTTAATTTAATTATATTTAAATATTGTTCAAAATAAAATTAATCAATTTTTTTTAATTTTTAAATTATTATAAAAAAAATTTCTGAATATATAAATATAACAAAATGGTAAAATATTTTCAATAAATGTCATTTTGAATAGTCTAAATTGTAGATATAACCAATTTTCAATGACGCCATTTAATTATTTTTTTACAACTACAAATTTGTATTATATCTTATAATATCAATATTGTCAATATCCATCATGTCACTTGCAAGAATTGATTATGGGTGGAGTATTTCATTCCTTCCTTCCAACTCCCTAGAATAATCCCAATAGACATTCTTAAATTTAATTATATTTAAATATTTTTTTAAATATTGTTCAAAAAAAATTAATTAATTTTAATAATTTTTAAATTATTCTTTTCATTTTTTCTAATTATTAATACGCAAATAATTAATTATATTGAAAAATATATAATAATTTGAGTTTTGAATAATTTTCAAATAAAAATAAAAATAATTTAGATAGATAAACTATTATGAAAATATATGTTATTTAGATTTATACAAGTATATATATATTGTTAGTTGTCACGTTCCATCATGTTATTTACTGAAATTTTATTCTTTTCTTTAATTAAATTATTTTACAGATTGTTTGTAATATTGTATAAGTTATTGCATAATTTATAATTTATTTTAGATAGAAATAAATTTAAGAATATTTATCAAAAATTAATGATAAACCGGTTTAGGTCCATCTTAAACTTGAATTTACTATTACGTCTATTATTGGGGTAAAATTTTCTAGTGGTTCAGGAATCTATCAGCCTTACACGCTAGACCTAACTCGGTGGACTTAAAAAAAATACAATCTTGTTGGGATAAAATTAAATGTTATAAAAATACAAATAAAAAAATATGGATTAAAATTAAATGTTATAAAAGTAGGGATGAAAATATTTTGATAGGTTGAAACTTTTTATTTATTTATAATAAAATTGTGGAACACGATAAAAAAAATAAAATGATTTATTAATTGTTTTGATATTAAAGTGAGGATTAATTATTAATTGAGAGAAAGAGACATGTTTAATAAGGAATCTAACCGGTGGCCGGTGTTCAAATGAGTATAAATGACACGGGTATAGCTCTACTGAGGCTCTACGTTACAATCCTCCCTCGAATTTATCCGCCATTTTGACACACTCTTAACTAAGCTAAGGTCTTACTTTGCGCTTTGTATCGATCTCATCCATCCTCTAGTGGAAAATCTTGAACTCAGGTCCTCCTTGGCAATTTGTATCGATCTCATCCATCCTCTAGTGGAAAATCTTGAACTCAGGCCCTCCTTGGGAATTTGTATCGATCTCATCCGAGGGGTTTCCCATCTCTGTTTCTAATTTTCACACGACAATGGCTGCTTCCACCTCCACCGCTGCTGATTCCAACTACAATACCTCCTATGGACTGCGAGTTTTTCTCGACTACAAGGAACTGCAAGAGGGAGAACAGTTTCCTTTTCAAATAAAAAGGGCTATTAGCGCCGCCTCCCTCCACGTTGCAGTTTTTTCACCCCGATATGCTGATTCAGAATGGTGTATGGAGGAGCTGGTGCTCATGCTGGAGTCGAGGGCTCCTATTATACCTGTGTTTCACCATGTAAAGCCCACTGAACTTCGGAGGACACACGGCCAAGGAGGAGTCTATGCTACATCTCTACGCAACCTCGAAAACAAGACAAATTCTGATTCTCAACCGCGTTACGACTCCAAAACCATTGAGAGCTGGAGAAATGCTCTTTCACAGGTTGCAGACATAAGTGGGTTAGATCTAGAGGCGTTTAACGGGTGAGTACTTTGACTCTTGATCTCTCCCTTCCCATTTTATTTTGCATACAACATGCGCTATGCAAATCATACTTATGGTTTTATAATTTAACTAGTATATATGTGTGTGGTTGAATAACCAGCGATGAGGGTGAACTCGTGGAGAAGATCATTGAAGTTGT
Organism: Pinus albicaulis; assembly: GCA_034641835.2. NCBI lineage: Eukaryota > Viridiplantae > Streptophyta > Pinopsida > Pinales > Pinaceae > Pinus > Pinus albicaulis. The sequence goes on along the minus strand of CM076578.1, from coordinate 1,522,155,808 downwards.
GTTAAAGAAAGGTGTTAAAACAAGGTTGGATTTTGTTGGAATTTAATTTCCAACTGCCCAGAGAAGTCTGCAGGACAGAAGTTTAATGAGAAAAGATTGAATGGCGGCGAAGTTAATTTTGATGGGAATTTAGACAGCCACGAATTGAATGCAGGAGCATTGGAAGAGCTGCATCTTATCTGCAGCAACAACCAGTATTAAAACCTTCACCAAAAAAATTAAATCTAGAAATTTACCGCCAGATTGAAAGGGTCACGTGGAGTAAAAATATTGGATCGCGTGAATTTGGAGGAGATCTGAAAACACAAAAACCGGACCCGAAATTTTTATAGGGTGAATTCTATTGAGATTTCGCATCACACTTTGGCCTACGTCATCATTCATTTTTGGAACGCGAAATATTTTGCAAAAGGGTTTGATTTAATTTTTGAAGTCCGTCAAAGTTTTCATAAAGGTTTTTTAACCTTCGGTAAAAGTTTTTTTTTACTAAAGTAAATATATATTATAAATATTTTTTAATATTTATAATATATATAAGTAAGTGTTTTATTTTTACATTTAATGTTCTGGAAAGTTCAAAAGGCCCGAAAGCCAAAACAAATGGGTCCGTAAATGTAATTTTTATTTACTGTGTAATTTTTATTTTTACACAGCAGTGTGTATAAAAAGGAAAAGGCAGATTGTAAAGTTTTTTTTTTAACGAAGTAGAGAACGAGTGAATGCACAGCAGTGTGGAAGTTGAAGAAAAGCCAGCAGAGGCAGAAGTGCAGAGCACAGTGTGATTTTCTTTTGAGAGACAGAGAAGAGTAATTTGGACACTGCGTGTGAAGTAGTTCCATCTTTTGTAATCTCCCAGTAGTGGAAAGTTATCACATTGTAATAGATTTTTATTTTTAATGAAATAGAAGCCTTTTTTTGCAATCTTTGTCTACCAGCAAGCAAATTTTTGTTTGTATTTCTTTGTGTTAAAGAGGGGAATTTCTATTCTCCTGTGTGTTTGGAATATTCAGAAATTCCAACATGGTATCAGAGCTAGTTTAGGCTCTTTGAAAATTTCAAAGAAGCTGAAGAAGAAGACTTGTTGCAGTGATTTCTCCAGCAGAGTGAAAAGCTCAACAGAGGTCAAAGTTCAGGTATTTCTCAAAGATAATAGAGTTTTTTTTGTTTAACAGAGTTTGTTCTTTCAGAGAAGGAAAGACAGTTTGTTAAAGTCTGAGTTCAGTGTAAGAAGCAATGGCTGGACCAAGCACTGGTATGAATCTTGGAAATGTTCAGCTTCCACAGTTTAATGGAAAGAATTATGATTATTGGGCCATTACCATGAGAGCCCTGTTTGTTTCACAAGACCTATGGGAACTAGTAGAAGATGGTTTCACAGAACCAGCTGATGAGCAGGCTTTTAATGCCTTAACTCAAGCAGAGAAAGATGTGTTAAAGAATAATAGGAAGAAAGATGCTAAAGCTCTCTTCTGTTTGTATCAAGCTGTAAGTGAGAGTGTGTTTCTAAGGATAGGAGCAGCTAAGAAATCCAAGGAGGCATGGGAAACTCTGAAAGTAGCTTATCAGGGTATGGAGAAAGTGAAGACAGCAAAACTTCAGTTGCTGAGGAGAGATTTTGAAACTCTTTGCATGAAGGAGTCAGATAATGTAGACACATTTTTTACACATGTGATTGGGATTGTAAATCAGATAAGATCCCATGGAGAAACTCTTGAAGATAGAAGGATTGTGGAGAAACTTTTGAGATGCTTACCCTAAAAGTTTGATGTTATTGTAACCACCATAGAAGAGACCAAAGATCTCTCACAGTTCACAGTGGATGAACTTCATGCCTCACTGATAACTCATGAACACAGATTGAGCAGAGATGAAATCTCATCTCTTGAACATGCCTTCAAGACCCAAATGCCTTCAGGAAGAGGAAGAGGTCAAGGAAAAGGAAGAGGAAGAGGCAGAAGCCAGAACAGAGGTGGAAGGAACAGCCCTTCACATTCACATGGAGGGAGCAACAGTCAAGGTCAGAGCCAAGGCCAATGCAATAGCCAACAAGGTGGACACCAACACCAACATGCTCATGGACAGAGGTATGACAAATCCAATGTCCAATGTCATTATTGCAAGAAATATGGGCACTATGCCAATGAATGTAGAAAGAAGCAAAATGACATGAAAAATAAGCAAAATGCTAATGTAGCAAAAGAGGAAAAGAACCCAAGTAATGTGCTGTTAGCTTGTAATGTAGCACAAGATAGAGAAGATGATGTTTGGTTCTTAGATTCAGGATGTAGTAATCACATGACTGGAAATAGAGCAATGTTTGCCAATCTAGATGAAGAAGTAAAATCTGAAGTGACCACAGGGACTGATACTAAAATCTCTATAAAAGGAAAAGGCAGAGTTAGTATTAGAGAAAGAAATGGTGAGGAGAAATTTGTCCCTGACGTATATTATGTTCCAGGTCTGAAATGTAATCTTTTGAGTGTTGGGCAGCTCATAAACAAAGGTTACAATGTAGTTTTCAAAGATGATGTGTGCACAATAAAAGATATACCTCCAAGCAAGAAAATTATTGCTGAAATTCAAATGACCAGCAATAGAATGTTTCCACTGAAGCTCAACATTGACTTGAAGGGAAAAGGAAAGAGTATAGCAGCTGTAACACAAGAAGCCTTTCAGAAGGAAGAGAAAGATGTAAACTGGTTATGGCACCTGAGATTTGGACATCTCAATTTTGGAGGATTAAATCTGCTGCACAGAAAGGGAATGGTAAGAGGTTTGCCATTGATTGAGAAGCCTGACAGCCTATGTGAAGGCTGCATCTTGGGAAAGCAACACAGAGAAAATTTTCCTTCAGGGAAAAGCATAAGGGCGAAAGCACCCTTAGAGATCATTCACTCAGATTTATGTGGGCCGATGCAAACAACATCAGTTTCAGGCAGCAATTACATGCTGACCTTCATAGATGATTTCACAAGAAAAGTGTGGGTTTATTTTCTGAAATATAAGAGTGAAGTTTTTCAAAAATTTTGCCATTTTAAAGCTCTTGTAGAGAAACAGAGCGGGCTGCACATTAAAGTCCTCAGAACTGATAGAGGAGGAGAATATATATCAAAAGAATTTTTGCGTTTTTGCAGAGAGAACGGCATACACAAACAATTTACCACAAGGTACACACCGCAACAGAATGGAGTTGCTGAAAGGAAGAATCGAACCATAATGGAGATGGTGAGAAGTATGCTGAAGGCAAAACACTTGCCGAATGAGTATTGGGCAGAAGCAGCAAACTGTGCTGCGTATATTTTAAATAGATGCCCTACAAAAGCAGTGATGAACAAAGTTCCAGAAGAAGCGTGGAGTGGCAGTCTTGTGAGTTTTGGATGTGGCATATGCACACAATCGGACAGAGTTAGTGGACGATGGGGGAGAAGTGCATTTTCCTTGGATATTGTGAAGATTCCAAAGGATACAGATTGTATAACCCATCCACAAAGAAGTTTGTGATAAGCAGAGATGTGCAATTCATTGAAGAAGAAGCATGGGATGGAAGCATTGAGAAAACAGTCAATGTTAAAAGTTGTTTATCTCATGATGAAGATGAGGAAGATGTGGTTGAAATTAACAACCCATCTGTAGCACAACCTCCACCAGCACAAGGACAGCAAGGGACGCCTCAAGCAGCAGCTAGAACACCCTTGAGAAGAAGCGGGAGTGCATCTCCAAGCACACCACATGGAGCAGAAATGAGTGCTTCATCAAGCACGACTACACCAAGTGAACGAGGAACAAGGTTCAGAAGCCTTAGAGAAATCTATGAGCAAGGAGAAGTAAATGAAGGTATGAATTCCTTATTTGCTTTGTATTGTCAAGTTGATGATCCTATTCATTTTGAAGATGCAATTAAAGACAGAAAATGGATAGAAGCTATGGATGATGAAATTAAAGCCATAGAGAAGAACAAAACATGGGAGCTGGTTGATCTCCCAGAAGGTAAAGAAGTTATTGGAGTTAAATGGGTCTATAAGACCAAGAGCAATGCTGAAGGAAAGATAGAGAGACACAAGGCCAGACTTGTTGTCAAGGGATATAAGCAAAAGCAAGGGATTGATTATGAAGAAACTTTTGCACCAGTTGCAAGAATGGAAACAGTAAGAGCAGTGCTGTCCATAGCAGCACAAAACAAATGGAAAGTATACCAGATGGATGTAAAATATGCATTTTTAAATGGAGTTTTAATGGAAGAGGTATATGTGGAACAACCTCTTGGATATGAGAAGAAAGGCCAAGAGCATAAGGTCTGCAAATTAAAGAAAGCTCTTTATGGGCTGAAGCAAGCACCAAGAGCATGGTACAGTAGGATAGACTCCTATCTACTGGAAAATGGATTTGAGAAGTGTGAGGGAGAACCCACCCTCTACATCAAAGAAAAGGATGGTAGAATGCTGATTGTTGTTTTATATGTTGATGATGTAATATTCACTGGCAATGATGATTATCTCAGTGAAAATTTTAAAACAGTCATGAAAGATGAATTTGAAATGACTGACATGGGCTTATTGAGATACTTCTTAGGAATAGAAGTAGATCAAAGTGAAAAAGGGATTTTTATATCTCAAGCAAAATATGTGAATCAGGTTTTAGAAAGATTTAATATGCAGGAGTGCAAAGCTGCAATTACTCCCACAGTAATGGGATTGAAACTCAGCAGAGATGACAGCAGCAAGGATTTTGATCCAAGTTTATATAAAAGCATAGTTGGCAGCCTCATGTATTTGACTGCAACTAGGCCGGATATTATGCATGTTGTTAGTTTAATTTCCAGATTTATGGAGAAGCCAAAAGAAGCACATTGGCAAGCAGCAAAGAGAATTCTGAGGTATGTTAAAGGAACTAAAAGATTTGGTATTTTATATACTACTTCAGAAAATTTAGAATTAGTTGGATACACTGACAGTGATTGGGCTGGAAGTGTAGATGATCGGAAGAGCACTTCCGGTTATGTTTTTCATATGGGTTCAGGAGCCATTTCATGGGCTTCTAAGAAACAGCCAATTGTAGCATTGTCTACAGCAGAGGCAGAGTATGTGGCAGCTACAGCAGCAGCATGTCAAGCAATTTGGATGAGGAGAATGTTGAGAAGTCTATGTCAAGAACAGGTACAAGGGACAGTGATTTATTGTGACAATAGCTCTGCTATTGCATTGTCAAAGAACTCAGTATTTCATAAAAGAACAAAGCACATAGACACAAAATTTCATTATATCAGAGAATTGGTGAACAATGGAGAAATAATTTTAAAACATTGCAGAACTCAGGAGCAGTTCGCTGATATTCTGACCAAGCCATTGGGACAGAAGAGTTTTGAGTTTTTAAGGAAACGTCTGGGTATGACGAATAACCCGGCAGTTGAAATTAAGGGGGAGTGTTGGAATTTAATTTCCAACTGCCCAGAGAAGTCTGCAGGACAGAAGTTTAATGAGAAAAGATTGAATGGCGGCGAAGTTAATTTTGATGGGAATTTAGACAGCCACGAATTGAATGCAGGAGCATTGGAAGAGCTGCATCTTATCTGCAGCAACAACCAGTATTAAAACCTTCACCAAACAAATTAAATCTAGAAATTTACCGCCAGATTGAAAGGGTCACGTGGAGTAAAAATATTGGATCGCGTGAATTTGGAGGAGATCTGAAAACACAAAAACCGGACCCGAAATTTTTATAGGGTGAATTCTATTGAGATTTCGCATCACACTTTGGCCTACGTCATCATTCATTTTTGGAACGCGAAATATTTTGCAAAAGGGTTTGATTTAATTTTTGAAGTCCGTCAAAGTTTTCATAAAGGTTTTTTAACCTTCGGTAAAAGTTTTTTTTTACTAAAGTAAATATATATTATAAATATTTTTTAATATTTATAATATATATAAGTAAGTGTTTTATTTTTAAATTTAATGTTCTGGAAAGTTCAAAAGGCCCGAAAGCCAAAACAAATGGGTCCGTAAATGTAATTTTTATTTACTGTGTAATTTTTATTTTTACACAGCAGTGTGTATAAAAAGGAAAAGGCAGATTGTAAAGTTTTTTTTTTTAACGAAGTAGAGAACGAGTGAATGCACAGCAGTGCGGAAGTTGAAGAAAAGCCAGCAGAGGCAGAAGTGCAGAGCACAGTGTGATTTTCTTTTGAGAGACAGAGAAGAGTAATTTGGACACTGCGTGTGAAGCAGTTCCATCTTTTGTAATCTCCCAGTAGTGGAAAGTTATCACATTGTAATAGATTTTTATTTTTAATGAAATAGAAGCCTTTTTTTGCAATCTCTGTCTACCAGCAAGCAAATTTTTGTTTGTATTTCTCTGTGTTAAAGAGGGGAATTTCTATTCTCCTGTGTGTTTGGAATATTTAGAAATTCCAACAAATATTACATTACATTACCGAAAATGGAAACAAACTATAGTGGTATTACATTACAGAAAAATAGGAATTTAACCTTGTAATTACCGCTACTCTGAACCATTAATGCTAAACTCTCATGATAGGTGAATGGGATGGAATAGTCGAAGGCTGAAGAGAATTTTTCCCTGGAAACTCTAAAAATAGAAAATGTTGATTCCTGTTAAAAATCTGGTTGGGGTTTCAACTAAAAAATAACCTCTGGGAGCATAAAAATATAAATAATAGGAGTGCCTGAACAATAATGCAACAGAAAGATTAATAATAATGCGAATGGGAGATAGGGATGATAACTGGAAAGAATTTAGTAGTTGAACCTCACATAGAATTCGTAGGGTCACCTGTTTGTCGTACTAAGATAAATTGAAAATAGAACCACACCATCTCCAGTTGCGAACCTCCAAGGGATAGCACAATCGAAATGATTGTAGGTATCACACTGTTATTTTTCAAAATAATAAATTACATTGTAAATGAGAAAAGTTATTTGAAAAATCAAAATTCTAAATTATGACATACGACGTGTGGAACCCACATGAAGCCCACAGGGTTTACTGCTCCATTCCCGTAAACAACCATGCAAGACATGCAGGATGCCACGAAATCTACCTTTCTAGTTGGACTAGTAAACAAGCTGGTTGATATAGACACATTGTAAACGAGTTACCAACAGCGAGCGCACTGTCAACCTTCAGTGAACTATGAACCTGAAGAGCTCGTCTTGTTGGTTGGGAAAAGGATAAATGGGCGGGGCATCCTTGCCACCATGGGCTGCCTCAAGCCCGCCAACTAAGAATGCGGGTAGGGAGTCTTGGTACGAACTGAGCTCTAACAAATTGGGCAGCTTAGAAAGTAGGTTATGACGACTCAAGGTCTATCAAATTGGGCATCTGAGAAGGAGAGGGTAGGGGGCATTGGTAAGAATGGAGGTATAACGAGGCAACTAATAAGGCATATTTTTGGTGATCTGTTAGCACACAATTCAAGTGTCTTGCCCACTGGTGTACCCATATCTGTGAACCCTTCCGACTAATGCTGTGAAATGATGGTGAATTCTTCAGCCAGGATATGTCTCCTAAACACAAATTTATTCGGAAATGGCGCGGCTGCAACCAAATTCCATGCTTCCTTCGCCGCGTTTCATAAGGTTTTTCTCTTTAACCTTCACATCCTATTTCTGTGTTATGTGTTATGGCCAGAATTAGGCATCTCACCTGTCACGGCAAGGATGAAAACATGAGACCGAGAATACTCGATAGTAACATAATAAACTTGATGAACCTTTTTCTGGTGGCAGGGATACCTAATTCAAAAACTCATGGTAAATGGTTACATATATATAAGAAAGATAAAACAACCACCATAGAATAGAGTAATAAATAGTGGAATGTGGAATTTAGAATTTCCAGAGCCAAGGGTTACCTTACCTCAGTAGCGTAGCCGATCTAGTCTTGCGATGCCAGAGATGAATTGCTAAGACACGAATAGAAATATGGGTGCAATCCTAACCAGAGAATTTGTGTACACCTGCATACAGAAGAATCGTCGCAGTGAGGGTAAACCTTGGAAATAGAACAACATGAATACATTATGTTAATAAATTAAAGAGGCATGGATACCAAATTTACCAAGAATCACCACTGACACTGTTGTGAATGATGAATATCGAATTTGATGTCGTCAAGAGTCTCAGTAACAGAGAAATTATAGACCTTACCTATCAAACAGCACTAGTTCTCACAACTTTCCATAGAATTTCCTTCATTTGTTGATATATTGTTTCAAAAATTCTCGTCAGTACCCTCATAGAAATAAACTCAATGGAGCTGCTTACAATAAGAATTTCTTTAGTTACGGGATCAAAAATTTTACAGTTTTAGAGAACTTCAACAAATATCTTCCCCGTTTTTCATATTTACATAGTTGAAATAAAATTCAGTTTTCTTGCAAACATTACCTCTGCAATACTCTTTCATCATCTCTAAAAACTCCATCATGCACCTGAAAGTCCCAATGTTGAAAGGATTCATGAGAATCGAGGAACCGTAGCAGTAGTAGCAGTGGACCGAGTTGGAATTCAAACAGATTCTACAAGCTTTGCATCAAGCAAACGGTGGCCTTCACACCTTGATGGCTAGCATGATGGCAAGTGTTAAGGTGTATGGCACCTGTTAGCATTATAGAGAAGTGGTGGCAGCTGGCAAGTGTTAAGGTGTATGGCACCTGTTAGCATTATAGAGAAGTGGTGGCAGCTTAACAGGGACGTTGCTTTTTAATTTAATTTTTATTTAATTTTATTTCGAAAGACATAGTTTTCAAACACTTGTGACATTTAACATTTAATGTTTAGAACTAATGTTAACATTAGTTCCTCTGAGCCTCAAAGTTTCATCGTCTATCATTTATATCTTAACTTTAGCCTCATACCTGCCTAAGTATGAGGCCAAATAAGATGAAAATTGCCCTCATTCTTCGTCAACAGGAAAAATTCTAAAATTTAATTGGACGAAGAAAATAGGTTAAATATAATATATAACAAAACTATGCTTTAAAATTTTTAAGCAGGGAATAATATCGACAGGGACTAATAAGATACATCGGTTTCGATTACTATAGTCCCTGCCTTAGCCGCAGGCAGCGGGGACTAATAAGTTATGCAATTCATTAATTACACACTTAGAAGTGTTGCACTTGCACACCTTTATTGCACAAAATTATGTAGAAAGCAATCATTTGATACTAGTCATATCGCAAGATGAACAAGTTCAATTGGGTTTGTCAGTATGTCCCAATTATTATTGATGTGGCAAAAAATCTGAAATTTGTGGCCCGAGCAGAGTATATTGATATGGTCCCAACCTTGATTTCAATGGAAGATAATGATACTTTGGAAAACCCTATTTCTAAATAAATAAGAGTTATTGGTGAACCAAAAGGATTGTGCGAAGGATAAAATCCTGGGCCGAGATGGATGGGAGGTCCACCTTTTCATTTCCTTCAAGGATCTGATGCTACAGTAGCTATTGGTGGTGGTTGATGAAGCTATAAAGAAATGGTACATCTCAGGTGAAATTAACGCCACATTTCTTCCATTAATCCCAAAAAAGAAGTCTCCAACTACTTTAGGAGATTATCATCCTATCTCCCTATGCAAATCTATTTAAAAACTAATATCTAAACTAATTTCACACAGAGTTAAACCTTTTCTTTCGAGATACATCTCTCTTGAGAAATTCAGATTTATGGAGGGTCGCCAAATCCACAACACAATTGGCATTACTCAAAAAATTCTACATTCCATATACCCCAAATCTTAAGACTATTACCTCCTCGAGAACGATCTTATTAAGGGTTACGACTGCATAGATTGGGAATATTTTACGTTGATTTTGATCAAAATGGGGTTTAATCCGAAAATTTTCTCTAGATTATGGGGTGCATTAAAAAATCCAATTTTGTTGTGGTCATAAAGGAGCTTCCCACTCGGTTTCTCTCAGCATTTAGGGGTTGACGCAAGGACGTGTCGTCTCACCTTTACTCTTTCTCTTGGTGATCGATCCCCTCAGTCGCAAAATCAAGGACACAACAGGAAAAGGCATCATAAGAGGGGTTAAAGTCACTATACATATTTCGGTCACACATATAATGTTTGCGTATGTCTTGTTGTTGGGAGGGAAAAAATGCATCAACATTTGGGCCGAATATCTGAAAATTATCAAGTATTTTGGGGATGATTCAGGACTATTTATGAATGACACAATGTTAAACTTAATCCATAACATACAAGAAGATTTCGTGGTGAAGGAGGTATGTGGTCTTTTCAGGGTGAATTTTAGTCACGTTGTTAAGGGATTTACATATATGGGCTTCAGCCTGAAACCGATTCGTTACACAATTAAATATTGGGATTAGTTGGTTAGTAAAATAAAGCAAAAGTTAGATTGTTGGAAGCATAAATATATGTCCATGGGAGGAAGGTTGATTATGCTAAAATCAGTCATGCAAAAAATTTCTATATATTGGTTGCACATTTTCTTGTTGTCTTACGGGACCATTAAAACCATCTATTGTATCATGGGGAGATTCATTTCGAGAGGTGACCATCACGAGGAGATGAAAGATAAAATTCAACTGGTGCAGTGGTCACTCATTGCTAGATTGATAGAAAATGGTGGATGGGGGATTTTGGATCCAGGTCTCTTTAATAACACACTTATCTTCAACAATTTATGGAGAGTAGTGGACGATACAAGGATATGGTAAAACATTATAAAAGAGAAATAATTATGTGGACAATCATTCTCGAATTGGATAAATAATGGGGGAGAAAAGAAGAACCAAATTTCTTACATCTGGATAAGCATGTACATGGTATTGGATTTCCTCATATGTCATGTTCGGTGGTCTGTCAGAGATGGGTCCACGATTAAAATCGGCCTTGACGCTATCAGTGGAATCAAAGGTAATCAATCCTTATCCTATCATGTTCTAAATCACATTCATTAGAAAGGAATATTTCATCTTAATCAGATTTTAGTCCATAGGCCTTCTCACTTGGATCTAAGAGCTTGGTATAAGGAAGAGGATTTGGAATTTTCGGAGGAATTTACTAAAGAATGGGGAGAATACATTAGTACCGGACGCAAGGATCTCAATTTGTGAGGGAGATGATCACATGATTTGGGGTGGCACTATTAAAAAAGGAAACCCGTAGGTTCAGGACATATATAGGAGATTGCCAATGGTGGAGGGACTTGAAGCCTTTCCACTTAAGCCTTAGATTATTCGGAAATAGATTCTTCCAAACAAAATGAGAGTCTTTAGCTCGCTGGAAATTCATAATTGACTTTTGACTTGGAAAAATCTCTAGAAGCATGGATTTTAGGGCCCTCGCACTTGTGTCATGTGTTTGCAGGGAGATGAATATAATATACATATTTTCTTCCAATGCCCTTATAGCCTTGCTCAGTGGAAAGGTTGCTGGATCAATTTAATATTTCATTCAAAATTTCATCTTAGACGATTTTAGTTGTATCAAATTTTGGAGCAAAAAGATGGGCTATTATGTTATTCCCCTATGCATATTCTAGAACATATGGAGAAGAAGAAATGCCATTATTTTCGACCAGAAAAGACTCAAAATTCGCAAAGACATAAATAATACAGCGACATATTACAATGATATTAGGCCGAAGAATATAAATATTTTTCACGAGATCCCAAAATTAAGGAAATTTTGGTAATCTTACCGTGTTGGTTATTTTGATGGAGCAAGTGCATGTAGAAATTGTGGTTTCGAAACGGTTATATATAAATCTGTTGATGAGTTTTACCACTTATGGTGTGAAGGTGGGAAGGGCACAAATAGTAGACCAGAAATAATAGCCCTGTCGGGTGTGCTGATAGTCTCCAAATGGCTCAGAATTGACACTATATAGATATTTTGGTATGGCAAAGGCATTATCAAATGGGTTAAAGGCCTCAATAATTTCAATCCACCCATCCTCTCCAATTGGATGAAGCGCATCAATATCTGGACCAAAAACTCCATAAGGTAACTTTCAAACACATCTATAGAGAACAAAAATGGTCTACAGATATTCTCTCAAAAAGAGGCATCCATAGAGAAACATGTAAGCTTTACTTTTCAAGTTATGAATATGGTAATATGACCAATACTGGCAGCATAAATTATTCTTAAGGAAACTCTTCCAAGGGACTCCTCATAAGGCAGGTTAATCTAATGTAATAGATATTTGTTTTCAGTAGCAAGGCAGTTAGCCTTTCGTTTTCTATATACAGTCAAAATAATACAAACAAGGGATATAGATTTATGTAGACATTGTTTTTTATTATATTTTTTCATGAAGAAACAATGTGTAATGCCAAAGAAAAAAGGCAAGACAAATTATCTAAACTTATTTACTACTTTTTAATATAATATGAAGTAGCATTTTGAAAAGAAAAAAAATCTTGATTGTTCAGTAAATTACTTATATATTTCACCAAGATAATTATAGATAGTCTGTAAGTGAAACAAGAAAATTTGCCTTCGCAGGCCAGTTCCAACTCTAATCTTTAATATAGCAGATAACTAAATACTGTGTTATATCTTATAATTCCTTCAGCTTATGCATTCCAATGGATTTAAACCACTCTCATTGCTTCATTAATTCAGTTTTTGAATCATGTTTTTCATGGTGGAAATGGATTTAGCACCATCAAAAAATTTTAGGGTATCCAAAATATTGAAATTTGATAGCTATAATCTAGATTTACAAAAATCCCTACAGGACTTTCTTAAAATCTGACCAAAATTTTCATGATTTTCAGGGCAAAAAAGCAGTCTACTTAGACTACAGCTATTTAAAAATCCTTCTGACATAACTGAGAAGATAAAATAACGTTATCTTATAATAAACTGAGAGGCTTTGCTTGAATTCATCTTGGCTCTAGATAAGGACCTCCGAATCATGTATCGGAAGGTCTCATTGAAGAAGTTGTTGCACTGCGTGATGTTTTGACCAGGTCTCAAGAAGGATTTACATTACATGAATTCGAGGAAGTTTAACTTGGTCATGTACCATTTGTGGGCAAAAGGAATATTTTCCAACTCATTTTCCAGGCTCCTCTTTGATACATTACGTTGGAGACTAGAGAAATTTTTCCTCCTCAAAATCACCACGGCAACAATTAATCCAAGCGTACTGACCGCTACTATGCACAAAGTTATCCCAAGTGTCCTCGATCTTTTATGTTCTGAAAATTTGCACAAATATTTTCAATGGGTTTGTGTGGTAGTTGCCCAGAATTAAACCAATAAATTAGCTATTATGGTACAGTAGGTGTAGAGTATACTGGAGGATATGGGAGGACTTTCAGCTCAAGGCAGCGATATAATGAAAATGTCGAAGAATTGATAAACCTCGTAACGCAAATAAGAGTTCTCAAATCTGAATTCTGCCCCCAAAGCTCCACTTTGGCATTTGAATATATTTTCTAAGGCATACGTTAGGCACGATCCGCAGCTTGTCCGGGACAAATCTCTCCAACACTGCGCTAAGCTATAGGTCAACCCTGTTAAACTAGAAGGCTCAGCGGTTTTATCTACAACAAAAATTTTGGGACTCTGAGCAGTTTTAAGGGAAATATTTGAGAGATGTGCCTTAACAACATATTTGAACTACTATGGCCGATTGTTGTCCCCAGTGTTGCAAAGAACACTTATTGGCGTATTCTTTCTACTCTCAATGTCATTGTAAAAGCTATGATTGTCATAACGCAAGAAGAAACCGTGTAGTTTAATAAATCCAAAAGTGTTGTGGCATCGCTGAACAAGATTTGCTTTGCTTTTCCATGTGCACTGTCTGCAATTGGAAGAATATAAGACTCCCCTGCATTGCACAAGCCCATAAACTGTGCTATTACTGTTTCCCACCTGAGAAATAGTACTAGAGGTATCGAATCCACTCACATAAACATTTTTCACCAGTGAACCCAAAACCTTGTTTAGATTAAGCTGAAACGGGCTACTGTTTCTAAATGTATAGTTGTTTCTATTCCCACAGTTTCTCCAAATGGTAGGAGTCTCTGGATTAGCAATTGTTGGAAAGGCAGAGAGGAGAAACACAAAACAATTCACACACAAACCATATGAGCTGCAGCTCTTCTATGAATATTTAATCTCTCTCAATCACAATTAATACAATGAACCCACTGAAGGGTATTTATCCTAACTTGCTTGACATGCACACACTTAACAAACTCGACTTGACCATCACTCACTTAATCGACTCTCTAACTCACTTACCAAATTCATCTATCACACAAGTTGACTTGCTTGCTTAACTACTTGTCTAACTCTTCATGTGAGAGTAATTACCTTGCTTTAACACTCCCCCTTAATTACGACCGTATGGCTCAACATAACTCAAACAAGAATTAACTGTGCCTTTTAGGCTTAAAAAAAAAATGACTCAAATATCACTCGAACATGCCTGGTGGTCTATGTCTCAGCTAGGCTTACAATGACTCAAAACTTTTGCATTTTTTCATTTTCATTTTCTCTTCTTCCAAATTCTATATCCTCGAAATTGCTTCATTCTCTGTTGTGTTTTATTGTTACTGTTGCAATTTTTCTTTGACCTATCTAGAATTTGTGCTGAAAAACAATCTGACCTTGTCTTCTACACCTTCCTCTTCGAATATTTGTTCAAACATGGACTTCTGCCACAACATTACATCTTCAAATTGTCTTCTCTTCTCTGCTTCTTCCACTTCATATTCCTGACTTTCTTTCTACCATATTTCTTGATAGTAGAATCTTATCTCTTCTTGACTCCGTTGCAAAAAGGTGGGTTTACTGCATTCTTCCTTGTTTTCAGAAACTTCCATATCATCATGTTCACATTCATCATCAGGTATTGTTGCTTTCTTCCTGTAATCCACACACTCAAAATCATTATTCACCAGTTCATTCAATTCTTGTATTCCAGCTAACACTTTAAGATTCGCATCAATTTGTTCAATTTGCTTCTCAATCCATTCTTCAATGAGCTTCAAATATACATCAAACATTAACAGCCTTTTTTTCATCTTCTGTTCCCATGCTATTTTGAGTACATGAATATTTAAAAACAATGTTAAAAACATCTTTATTATGCTCTTCAGTGAGAGCTTCATGTTCTTCCTCTTCCTTCTCCACCTTCTTTTCAACTATTTTACAAACCTCTTCTACTGCAAATATTTTGTCTTCCACTTGGCTTCCAAACACAAGTGGGTTTCTCTGGCCAAATAGCAACATATCAATATGTTTTTTTTGTTGCATCATGTGCAACGACTCATCACTAGTTAATGGTTCTTCATCAAATATAACTTCAACAATTCCAATTGTTGGATCCACCAAACACCTTTCTGCTATATTGATAGCTTTATCTAAGCCAAACTCAATTGCTGCTTGTTCGCACACTACTTCATGAGCGGTTCCAACTACTTCATATCATGTTTCTACAATGGCATCTTCAACCTTCGATGATTCATCAAACATGGCGTTTACAATATTACCATAATCAATCCTTGTTTCAAAAAGGAAACCACATAACATCAAAATAATGTTGATCCACACTATGGTGGGATATTTGAGCATACATGTGCTCATTGTCAATTTCATTGCCAATTTCAGCTTTACCAAACTCACCAACTCCGGATGGATTCACTAATGCACATTTCACTTTGCAGTCATCATCCACATGCGTTTCATCACAGTGGGATTCACAATCTTCTGCACCATCCACATTACGGTGGAGTGATTGAGCATTGATATGCTTAAGCTCAGTTTCACATATAGAGGCTTCAACTTCTCTCTTTGCAATCTGTGTTGCACCTTCTTCATCCATATGCACGCTTCCATAATGGGTTTCACCATCATTTGCACCATCCACGTTACAGTGGAGTGCTTGAGCATTGATATGCTCTTGCTCTATTTCATATACAGAGGCTTCAACTTCCCTCTTTGCAATCTCTGTTGCATCTTATTCACCCATATGCATGCTTGCATAATGGGTTTCTCCAAGGTTTGTTGTCCTCACAGAGTCTTGTTCATCTACTCTCATATCTGTGTCTGAAATATTTGCATGTGATATATCCTACTGCTGCATGTCACTCCCCCTTGCACCAAATTATGCTTCCAAATCTTCCATGATTCCTTGAAAGTTGTAGCTTTTGCTACCTTGCACATGACAGTTTCATCCATTGCATGTTGAATGAAACTCAAAGCTAGGGAATCTTTGTCTTATGCTAGGCATCTTAGTTCCTCGGCTACGGCCTGAACCTCTTTAAACACGGCAATAATGTTTGCCTCTTCTTTTTTATCCATTTTCTTAGTCTTCTTCAGTCACGCATTGCGACCCATGACTGTCGTCATAGCTACTTGCATGAAGCTATCTTCCATATCGCCCCTGAAAAAAAAAATAATAATAATAATAATAATTAATATGTGCCCCGGTAAGGCACAATCTTCTCCCAGAAATCTGTCATGCTTGACAAAACACCAAAATATTTTTGTATACTCAGAAAATTTGCAAATCCCTAAAACTTTCTTTCCATTCTAATAAAACCCTTAAAAAATATTCTTTATACCATGCAAATTTTACAAATTTTTTCAAATCCTTAAATCTCTTAAACATTTTTCTTTTATTAAATACCATGCACCTTTGGTAAAAATACCTTTAACCAAAATTCTCTTTATAACATTCAACCATTTAATAAAACTTTCTTTCCACTTTAATGTATCTCATCCAAAAATAATCATTTTGAATAACTATTCAAAATCTCCTTTTGAAGACCTTTAAAACACTCCTTTTATAATCACGTTACCTTTAATTTAACAAATATCAAACCTGTTAAGTATTAACTAACCAATGTATAATCCAAAGCTTTGGTTCTTTGCAAAACTTGTATTGACTTTTCCACGCTACCGCTTGTGGAAAGTACTACCGGGGCGTGTAACCCGACGAAAGATCATGATCCATGAGCAAGCAGAGCCAGAGAAAAAGACCAGAACAAAAGCTGGGCAATTCTTTTTTTGAAAACTCTACCAGAAACTTGACTTTACCAGAAACCTTATCCTTCTTCGTCGTTGCTGTGACTCGGCCATAACCAGGAACGTCTATTTCCAACCCTGTGACTGAGACCCGCTGCCTACTACACCTATTTCCATGGTACAGATTGGTTAAACATCAGGATCAAATTTGATGATAACAAAGCCAGATTTTTATTTGACAGGCCGTTCCATGGTTACTTGGTTAAATTTTGTTTACTTGGTTAAAAGTTTAAGATATTTTGGTATAATTTATGAAGGTTAAATTTCTGTTATTTATTTAATAATTACTCATTAAATTAAAATTTTAAAAGTCAAATAATATGACTGTGAACTTAATATTTTAATATATTATTATTATGGAAAAATTTAATATTCATTAATATATTATAATATTTTGATTTTTTTTTCTAGAAAATCACATTAAAGATCAAATAAATATCAAAGATCAAAGATTTTTTTATTTTTGATGTGATTTCCAATAAGATTTTTTTTTTTTTCAAAATAAATTTGAATCACAGAAGTTTACATTTTCAAATATTAAAATATATTATTATTATGGAAAGATCTCATATTCAAAGCACTATTTCTTCTTATCTCTATTCTCTTATAACTAGCGTAGTTCTATCTTCTCAAGAGATTTGAACCTTTGTGGACCCTTGGTAGATCTAGAGTGAAGATAGATCTAAGCTGATTTAATTCCCCTCTTTATATAGACTATATTTCACATAAATACCATGGGTCAATAATGTAAATTCTCCTATACCTTTAACTCAAAACCAAAAATAATAATTTACCTTTTTCTTATCAAATTAAAAAAAAAATTAAGACATTAAAATATTTTCAAAACATTACATTACATTACAACATCTTTACCACACTCACTTAAAAACCTAGTAATACAATTATATTATAATTATAATTTATAATTTTATTTTATAATATACATTCAAATATATTTTTATTATATAATTTTATCTTATAAAATACATTCAAATATATTTCTATTATTATCATGTAAAGTCGCTTATATTTAAAATATGATTTTTCATTTTATTTACTTTAAGAGATTTCATTATTATTCGAAAACAAAAGCAGTTACTTTATTACTTTATATTTTAAATAATACTCGTTTAAATTAAACATCACCCAAAAAAAAATACATTAAAAATTTGAAAGATAGAGACATGCGTAAAGGACACAAGTAATAATGAAAATTATTTTATTAATGAAAAATTAAATAATTTTATAAACATTATATTTTGTCAATATTTAATTAAATATTCAAATCCTGAAAAGGGGATAAATATTCAGGGAGTTAGAAAAATATTTTATGATTATTTGCACTTTTCGACCAATTTGAATGTCTCAAGTTGAGAGTACCTCTCAACTTAATAAACAGTAACTAAATACTTTATTAAT
The DNA here is from genome assembly GCA_034641835.2 of Pinus albicaulis. Taxonomy (NCBI): domain Eukaryota; kingdom Viridiplantae; phylum Streptophyta; class Pinopsida; order Pinales; family Pinaceae; genus Pinus; species Pinus albicaulis. The sequence goes on along the minus strand of CM076578.1, from coordinate 1,522,137,344 downwards.
AATATTTTTAACGAATAAAAAATAACTTTATAAAATACAACTTTTAAGAAAACTATCAAAAGTAATTGATTATTTTTAATAAATTAATGGAAAAGATTCGAGACGGATAACAACGACCAAGTTCATGAATCACTAATACATCACTCCCTTTTTAATTTTGATGTTTGTTTTTAAGGTTTAAATTCTTAACAATTAATAGTATTTGTTAACAGTAAGGATTATATAATGTACAAAATAACTTTATAAAATACAACCTTTTAAGAAAACTATCAAAAGTAATTGATTACTTTTAATAAATTAATGGAAAAGATTCGAGACGGATAACAACGACCAAGTTCATGAATCACTAATACATCACTCTCTTTTTAATTTTGATGTTTGTTTCTAAGGTTTAAATTCTTCACAATTAATAGTATTTGTTAACAGTAAGGATTATATAATGTACAAAATATACATATAATGATATTGTACATATTTTTTTTATTCTGCAGGGATAAAACTCAACTTAAATCATATAAGTTTACATCTTAAATAAATATAATTAAATTTTTTTATTAATAAATCATTAAGTATAATTATTTTTATTAATAAATTATTTAGTAATAGTCAAGGGCAATTTAATTAGTTATCAATTAACTATTATTTTGAAAATGAAGTATTATGTACTACAAGATTCTATTTTCAAATCTTTAGACTAGTTTATTTATGGATTGTGTGTTTGGAGCTCTATGGTCTAGTTAGGAGTTACAATGGTAGTGGTTGGAATGGATTCAATTGTTGATTGTTATAATAATAAAAATATATAAAATTAAATTATCACTAACATTTTTATAATATAATTTTCATAAGACTTATTTTATGCTACTACTAGTTCAATTGTTGATTCCTCTAATAAAAATATATTTATATATAATTAAATTATCACTAACATTTTTATAATATACTTTTCATAAGACTTATTTTATGCGATTATATTGTTCAAAAAAACATCGTTGAATGGAATTTTGTTGAGATCTTCATAATTTAGGTCTTTTAAATGACCTTTTTGGTTGAATGGAATTTTGTTGAGATCTTCATAATTTAGGTCTTTTAAATGACCTTTTTGATTGAATGGAATTTTGTTGAGATCTTCCTAATTTAGGTCTTTTAAATGACCTTTTTGGATAAGAATCAGTAACTAGCATCCTAACCACGACTGTATAGTGAGATGAATGGGTTTATGAAAGAAAGGGATGGGATTGTTCTCAAATGAAGTAGTATATGAAAAAACAATGAAATGAATATGTCTACATAATAGTTAGGTTAGTAGTGAACATGCTTGTGGAAGAGATGATGTAATGTGGAAGAGTTTAGGTATTTGTATTACTATGTCCTTGCTACTCTTGCTCAACCTTGTGGGATTCATTAGCTCATTATAAAATAAAATAAAATAGACTTTTTAATATGCATTAAACGATATATTAGCTCATGTTAGGGCATCCTCAATTCTCAATAATGGCTTCTTACAAGGGAAGATGAGTACGCAAGCATCTACGGTTTGGATGAAGTGAAATTAGTAGAATTTTTGGAGAATCCCAATAGTGTTTGCTTAACCTAAGAACACCCACCATCCACAATTTGTAATAACCTATTTTAGCATCCTTAAACTATATCAAACTTTCGCAAATTCACAACAACAAAAGCAACATGTTTAAAATCTCAAGATATATTTTTCAAGCCATATTAAAAGCATGTAAAAGAAATATGATTTAGGGAAATTTTCACAACTCAAAAAAAAAGAAAAAGAATACCTGGTTATAGTCACTTGGTTGTGGTGCTCCTTTTGGTACCACCCGATTGAATATGTGATCGTGCCAACTAGGAAAGTCCATACGAAATATTATGTACCACGAGATTCTAAGTTCAAATCCCCCGATTTTATGCATGGACTACGTGTCGGCCTCTAAGATTTGGATGAAGTGAAATTGGTGGAATTTTTTGAGACTCCCAGCATTGTTCGGTTAAACTAAGAAGATTCACTATCCACTACTTTTAAGAACCTATTTAGGTTCCCAAAACTATATCAAAATTCCACAATCTCACAACAAAAGAACAACATATTTAAAATCTCAAGATATATTTGTCACAACATATTAAAAACATGTAAAATAAATTTAATTAATGGAAATTTTCATAACTTAAACAACAAGAAAAATAATACCTCGTCACAGTTGCTTGGTTGTGGTACTTCTTTTTGGATCACCTGATTGAATATGCCATCGTACCAACTAGGAAATTACATCCAGAATATTGTGTACCATGATATTCCATGTTCAAATCCGTCGAGTTTACACATGGACTACGTGTTGGCCTCTAGGGTTTGGATGAAGTGAAATTGGTAGAATTTTTTGAGACTCTATGTAGTGTTCACCTAACCAAAGAACACTTACCATCCACTAATTGTCATAACCCATTTTGGAGTGCTGAATGTATAGCAAAATTCAAAAATTTTCCAACAAAAAAATACCCAACATATTTAAAATCTCAAGATATATTTGTCACAATCTATAAAAAACATGTACAACAAATTTGATTTATGGAAATTGTTATAACTTAAATAAAAAGAACAAAAATACCTAGTTACGATGGATTCATTGTGGTGCTCCTTTTGGGACCACTCGAATGAATATGCCACCATGAAAACTAGGAAAGTATATCCAACTTCCTAACTAGGGAACCTCCACGAGTTCCTTGTTCCTTCAATTCCAAGTCCAAAATATGGCCATAATGTATATGATATCCCTATTTGAACACCCATCTAGTTTCCAACACCACAATACACCTCTTTGATAGCCAAACCTCTAAACACCCAAGTTCCAAACCCAAAAATCAATCGAAAGTGCCAAAACCAAATCAATCCCCAAATTCTTCCAAAATTTTCCCCAAAGTTCCATAGAGAGAATCCCTCTCTCCCAAAATTCCTTGCACTTATCTTCACCCTTCCACAACCCCTCATTAATTTTAGCAACCTTCATTACTTTCTTCGAGTCACACACACATATCCTCTTATCCTTTAATTATATCGAGGGGATCATACCTTGTTAGGCCATAAAGAAAATACAATATTAAATAATAAAATAATAATTATAAGTAGAAAAATAATAATATTTTCTTAATGTGAATCAAATCAAATCAAATTGGATTCTTGAGAATCCTAATTAATCAAATATTAATATAATTATTATAATTAAAAATAAATATTTATTTATTAATCTTGATTAAATGTTAATCATTTAATTAACGACTAATAAAGCTTAACGATTAAGTAAGCTTAAGACTAATCATAGAATAGTAATGTATGAGTGTGATGATCGAAAATTATGAAGGGAATGAAATAAAATTCATATTTATAATCAAAACATAGAGATACAATCAAACTTGAATTCTATTAATAAATGGAAAGTGTTGAAAATGTAAAGATACATAATGAAAATAAACTAGCTCATATAGTGGTAGCTTATCATTGAGTAGAGATGTGATGGCTACACACCTTTGCCAGAGTGAGTTGAAATGAGGGAAAAAAACCATTTTTAACATCATAAGCAATAAGCAAACCATAAACATCCAAAAACCTAGCCCTAGGAGATAAAACACAAAAGGCTTGTGGACCCCACTGAGGTTAGTCTTTACATCAACTTCCTAGGGCCGTAACTTTTGCATACAGTATAAGTTTAGTGTCCTCAGTATACTATTGGAAAGATCTAGTTGAGAAATACACATTTCACACTGACCTATTCTATGCTTACAACTATAGAGTGGGTCCCTTCCGTGTCAATAAAAGATCCTTTATGGCCTCAAAATGGCCATGGAAGTGTAGGACCTGAAAAACTATAAAAAGATTACCAATATGGAGAATTGTGCGTTCAGTTAGTGGAGTAGGTGGATGGCCACCGATATCCACCTAGATTAGTCATATCCCCTTAAGAATAAATGGTCCTAATTGCGTTGAGTTCCCCCATCAGATGGGTAAAATTCTACTGAATTTGGCTCTCTCTAAGCCACTTGCCTTGGTGAAGAAGTTGTTCGACTTTCACAACCTGGTAGAGTTGGATGTGTTGTTGGTGGGTATTTTTTTTCTTGATGTCAATGAGCTAATATGTTGTAGCATATTTAATGTATTTACGATTGATTTTTTGGTGTGAAATTACTCAATTACCTTTGAGGTTTCCAGCAAAGGTGGATAATATGATCGAAGCAGCTCCACATTGAACACTGGATGTAAGCCAAGGAATGAGGGAATGCTCAATTAAAAATCATTGTCACACACTGCCTATCTAATTTTGTAAAAACCATATAGAATGATTTGAGCTTCCTAATGAGACTCATGAGATGTTCTTTTGTAAATGTAGCCATATCTTATCACCAACCTAAAAATTATTTGAAACCTTATGCTAGTCATGTTGATTATCTTAGTCATGTTGATTCTTGTACTTTACATTAACTTTCTACAAGATGTCATGGGCCTATTGCCATTGTTTAACCCACTCAACTAATTTTTGAGTAGCAAGGGAGATAGTCTCTAGTTTTGCATATGCAATCAAAAGTATACAAACACAGTATATAGATTTTTATAGACAATCTTTTTTATTATATCCTTTCATGAAGAGATAATATGTTATTCGGAGGAAAGAAGGCAAGTCAAATGATCTAAACTTTTTTACTACTTTTTAATTTAATATGACATAGCATCTTGAAAAAAAGAGTCCTGATTGTTCAGTAAATTATTTATATATTTCACCAAGACAATTATAGATAGTCTGCACGTGAAACTAGACAATTTGCCTTCGCTGGCCACTTCCAACTCTAATCTTTAAAATAGCAGATAACTGAATACTCTGTTATATCTTATAATTCCTTCACCTTATGCATCCCAATGGATTTAAATGACTCTCACTCCTTCACTAATTCCCTAATTTAAAGATCATTCTGATATAACTAGGAATATCAAATAATGTCATCATATAATAAACTGAGAGGCTTTGCTTGAGTTCATCTCGGCTCAAGATAAGCACCTTTGGATCGTGTATCTGACGGTCTCGTTGAAGACATTGATGCACTGCTTGATGTTTTGACATTACATTAATTCTAGGAAGTTTAACTTGGTCATGTACCCTTTGTGGGCGAAGGAATATTTTCCCACTCATTTTCCAGGCTCCTCTTCGGTACATTAAGCTCGATACTAGAGAAAAATTTCCTCCTTAGAATCACCATGGCAACAATTAATCCAAGCATACTGACGACTACTACGCATAGAGTTAGCGCAAACGTCCTAGATCTTTTATGTTCTACAAATTTGCACAAATATTCTCAATGGCTTTGTCTGTCAATTTCCTAGAAATAAACCACTAGATTAGTTATTATGGTAAAGTAGGTGTAGAGTATACAGGAGGATATGGGAGGAATTTGTGCTGGAGGTGGCGAGATAATGGAACCGTCGAATAATTCATAAAGCTCGTAACACAAATAGCAGTTCTCAGATCCGAATTGTGCCCCTAGAGCTCCGCTTTGGCATTTGAATATATTTTGTAAGGCATATATTAGGCACGATTTGCAGCTTGTCCGGGACAAATCTCTCCAGCACTGCGCTAAGCTAAAGGTCATCACCTTAAACTAGAGGGCTCAGCGGCTATATCTGCAGCGAAAATTTTGGGACTCTGAGCAGCTTTAAGGGTAACAGATGTATCTGCAGCGAAAAATTTGGGACTCTAAGCAGGTTTAAGGGTAATATTTGAGAGGCATGCCATAATTCTTGGAATTTTACTCCCAACCGCCGCCATCAATAGACAGTGGTGCAACACACATTTCATTAATTTTTTATTGCAGAGAAGGACAACATTAGATCCAAGGACCGGAGGCGTTTTCACACAACGTAGAAAACAGAGTACCTGAGCCTTTTAACTCTTCGTTTATTCCCAACCACCGCATTGACTTACCTTTTTGCCTGCAAGCGCATTTCACAAATTTTATGATTTAACCTATAAGCCTTTCTGTTGTTAAGTTATTTCCCTGCCGATGCGATATCGGTGGGACCTACCGTACATCCAACCACATTGCAAACAACCATTTCCTTTGTATTTTCTTCTTCTCAACTTACCACACTTTATCGCCCACAATATCGCAATCACAATATTTTAATCTTACCTTTTGCACATCCACATTGTTAAGTTAAGTTTCCACCAATGTGATATCGACGGGACCCACCATTTAAGCCGCCTGCAGAGCGCAAGTTGCAAGTTTAAAGTTGTACCTTCTATGCCACCTGCAAGTTATTTTACTTTGTTTGCGATGCAATCGCAAGACGGGGCATGTATCAAGCTTACGAGGGCAGCGCATTTCGCATGTCGCAAGTTTTACCACTTACCTTTCCGTAGCCGCAAAGTTATGTTATTTGATTTGCAATGCGATATCGCTATCGCATATCACAATCACATATCGCAATCGCAAAATTTTAATTTTATTACCGAACCGTCATAGGCTACATTATTTTAGATGTGATGCAATGTGCCACGTCACATCGCACTTTGCAAATTTTAAAGGATAGTGCGAGAGTTAAAATTTATTTTTGTCGATCTGTGCGGATGCGATGTGGACCAGAACCGCATTGCATAAGATTTGAAGTTTTCCAGTCTGTGTTTTTGAACGCATTTTCGTGTGTTTTTGTGTATAAGCAGGAATACGGCTTGCGTGTTGATTAATGAAGAAATGGGTCTATTGACGGCTGAAGGACAAATGTTGTTGAACATCCATTCAAGCATTAAAGAAACATTAATTAGATTAGGTTTTACAGGCTACGGCCATTTGATATATAAGCTATGTAATTTTCATTATGTTAGTGAGAGAGAAAGGAATAGAAAACTGAATTTTGTTCCTCTCCTATGTTTTTACACTGCCTCTATGTATTGACTGTTAATTTCCACATTATTTTGAAGTTTGTGTGTTGTGGGGGAAACACATTTCCTCTGTCTGATTGTATTCAAAAAATTTCAACATGGTATCATAGCAGGTCTAGGCTCTTGGTGAAAGACGCACAAGATCACTCTTCACTGTAGATGCTATAAGATTGGTTTGAGAAGAAGATTTCTCCAGTAACGAGAAAGCTTTTGTTTTACATAGTCAAGAATATTGTTTTGTTTAACACAGTCACGATGGCAGCAGCAGGCACTAGCCTGCCAAATCCCCAACTACCACAGTTTAATGGGAAGAATTATGATTATCAAGCCATTATAATGAGAGCGTTATTTGCTTCACAAGATATATGGGAGCTGGTGGAACACGGTTTCCAAGAACCAACAGACGCAACAACGCTCGCTACTTTGACAGCAACAGAAAGAGACTTGTTAAGAGATAATAGGAAGAAGGACTCCAAAGCCCTCTTCTATCTCTATCAAGTAGGACATGAGAGTATATTCCCAAGGATTGAAGCAACAACAAAGTCTAAGGAGGCGTGGGATATTATCAAGACAACCTATCAAGGCATGGAGAAAGTGAAGTCGTCAAAGCTACAAATGCTAAGGAGAGACTTTGAAACTCTCTATATGAAAGAGAATATAACATAGACTCATTATTTACACATGTGATTTGGTTGGTTACCCAGATAAGTCTCATGTAGAGACACTTGAGGGAAGACGAATAGTGGAGAAAATCTTGAGAAGTCTACCCTCAAGATTTTATGTCATAGTAGCAGAAATAAAAGAGACAAATGATCTCTCACAATTTTCAGTGGATGAGCTTCATGCATCCCTGATGTCTCATGAACATAGACTGAACAGAACAGTGAACTCCTCATTGGAGCATGCTTTCAAGACACAAATGTATTTTTGTCGAAGAAGATCAAACTACCGAGGAAGAGGAAGAAGCCCATAGAGAGGTGGAAGAAATATCCCTACAAGCACATGTGGAAAGGGCAGCAATCAGAATCAAAGTGAAGTCTCAAGCCAACACCAAGCACAAAGACAAAGATATGAAAAATTGAGAGTCCAATGTCATTATTGTAAAAAGTATGAGCATTATTCCAATGAATGTAGAAAGAAAAAAAATGACATGAATAATAGGAAAAATGCAAATTTTGCAAAAGAAGATAAGAACCAGAGTAATGTCCTTTTAACATGTAATGTAGCATAAGAAAAAAAAAAATGGTTCCTAGACTCAGGTTGTAGTAACCACATGACTGGAAACATAGCAATGTTTTCCAATCTAGATGAAAATGTGAAATATGAAGTGATAACAGGGACTGATAGTAGAGTCTCTGTCAAGGGAAAAGGAGGAGTATCAATACTCACAAGGAAGGGAGAAAAGAAATTTGTGCGAGATGTATATTATGTACCTGGATTGAAATGTAACCTTCTAAGCATTGGACATCTCGTCAACAAGGTCTACAATGTGTTTTTTGAGAATGATGTGTGTACTATCATGGACATACCTCCAAGTAAAAGGGTTATTTTAGAAGTGCACATGAGAAACAATAGGATGTTTCCTCTCAAGCTCAGAACAAACTTGAAGGAAGGAGGTGTGGTAGCCGCTGTCACACAAGAGTTCTTTCAAGAAGAAGTGAAAGACAAAAAATCGTTATGGAATTTGAGATTTGGACATCTCAATTTTGGAGGTTTGAACCTCTTGCATAGAAAAGGGATTGTAAAAGGATTACCACTCATTGAGAAACCATATAGCCTATGTGAAGGCTCCATCTTGGAAAAACAACACAGAGAGCATTCCCAGCAAGGAAGAGTATAAGGGAAAAGGCACCCTTAGAGATTTTCCACTCAAATTTTTGTGGACCAATGCAAATTCCATGTTTAGCAGGCAACCATTATGTTTTGACATTCATAGATGATTACACCAGAAAGACATTGGTGTATTTCTTGAAACAGAAGAGTGAAGTGTTTGAACAGTTCTACCACTTCAAAGCTCTTGTTGAGAAGCAAATTTGGCACTACATCAAAGTGCTGAGAACTGACAGAGGTGGAGAATATATCTCCAAAAATTTCCTACGTTTCTATAGGGAGAATGGAATACAAAAGCAGTTTACCACAAGGTACACACCACAGTAAAACAGTGATGCAGAAAGGAAGAATATGACCATCATGGACATGGTTAGAAGTATGTTGAAGGAAAAAAAATTTCCAAATGAGTATTGGGTTGAAGATGGCAATTGTGCAATATATATTTTGAATAGATGCCCAACCAAAGTTGTTATGAACAAAGTTCCTGAAGAAGCATGGAGTGGAACAATGTAGTTTTTCACTCACATGAAATTATTTGGATGTTGGACAACAAGGGGGAGAAGTGTATCATTGTTGGATACAGTGATGAGTCCAAGGCATACAAACTCTATAATCCATCCACCAAGAAGGTTATAATCAATAGAGATGGGCAGTTTATTAAAGAAGAAGCTTAGGTTGGAAGCTTAGAGAAAACAGTGAACGTGAAGACATATTTGTCTCACGAAGAGCAAGAGGGATGCACAACATCAAATAATTCGTCCATGGTGGTTCCTCCTCCACCTACACAAGAATAGTGAAGCACACCACAAGCAGGAAAAAAAAATCCTTGAGAAATCAAGGAAGTGCTTCTCCAAGCACACCACAGGGATCAGAAACTCCTTCGAGTTCAAGTGGAACTCGAAGCACACCAAGAAGAACAAGATTCAGAAATTTGAGTGAAATTTGTGAGCAAGAAGCTAATAATAATAGTGGTCTTAATTTTTTTATTTTTTTTGTCATGTTGATGACCCAATCCATTTTGAAGATGTAGTAAAAGAAGAAAAATGGATTGAAGCAATGAATGAAGAGCTTGGTGCAATTGAAAAGAATGACACATGAGAGTGAGTGGACCTCCCATAAGGTAACAAAGTCATTGGAGTAAAATGGGTTTATAAGACCAAGAGAAATGTTGAAGGAAAGATTGAAAGACACAAAGCAAGACTTGTTGTGAAAGGTACAAGCAACAACAAGGAAGAGACTATGAAGAAACCTTTGCACCTGTTGCAAGGATGGAGATAGTGTGGACCATAGCAGCACAAAAAAAGTGAAAAGTCTACCAAATGGATGTGAAATCAGCATTCCTGAATGGAGTGTTGAAATAGGAGGTATATGTTTAAAATCCTCGAGGCTATGAGATTGAAGGCCAAGAGCACAAATTGTGCAAGTTGAAGAAATCTCTTTATGGGCTAAAGAAAGCACCAAGAGCATGGTACAATAGGATAGATGCTTACCAGATAGAAAATGGTTTTGAAAAATGTGATGGTGAACCCACACTCTACATCAAAGAAAATCATGGTAAGACCCTTATCGTTGTTTTATATGTAGATGATTTAATCTTTACTGGCAATGAAGTTTCTCTCATTGCTCATTTTAAAGGAGTCATGAAGAGTGAATTTCAAATGACTTATTTGGGTTTATTGAAATACTTCTTGGGCATAGAAGTAAAGCAAAATGAAAAGGGAATTTTTATTTCCCAATAAATATATGTTGCAGAAGTTTTGAAGAGGTTTAACATGCAGAAAAACAAGGCTGCAGTAACTCCAAATGTCATGGGGTTGAAGTTAATCAAAGAAGATTGCAACAAGAATGTCCATCCGACATTGTACAAGAGAATATTTGGCAGCCTCATGTATTTGACTGTAACTAGGCCTGATATTATGTATCATGTAAGTTTAATTTCCAGATTCATGGACACACCAAAGGAGACACATTGGCAAGAAGCCAAGATAATATTGAGGTATGTGAATGGAACGAAGGATTATGGTGTTCTATACTCCTCAACTGATAATTTTAAATTTTTTGGTTACACTAACAGTGATTGGGCTGGAAGTGTAGATGATAGGAAGATCAAATCTGGGTATGTGTTTCATTTAGGATCGGGAGCCATGTCATGGGATTCCAAGAAACAACCAATATTTTCTTATCAACAACAGAAGTAGAATATGTGGTAGGAGCAGCAATAGCATGCCAAACAATATGGATGAGAAGGATGTTGAGAGATTTATGTCATGAACAAGACAAGAGAACCACAATTTATTGTGATAATATCTCAACAATATTATTATCAAAGAATTATTTTTTCCACAAGAGAAAAAAGAATATTGATGCAAAATATCACTTTATAATAGAATTGGTTAACAATGGTGAGATTGTTTTGCAGCATTGTAGGACATAGGAACAATTCGTTGATATCTTCACAAAGCCATTAGCACAGAAGATTTTTGAGTATCTCAGAAAATGTGTGGGAATGACTGATGGCAATAGTTGTGATTAAGGGGGAGTGTTTGAATTTTACTCCCAACCACCACCATGAATAAACAGTGGTGCAACCCACACTTCATAATTTTTTTATTGCAGAGAATGACATCAGTAGATTGAAGAGCTAGAGACGTTTTCACGCAACACAACAAACAAAGTATCCGAGCCTTTTAACTCTACGTTTATTCCCAACCACCGCATTGACTTACCTTTTTGCCCACAAGTGCATTTCACAACTTTTATGCTCTAACATGTAAGCCTTTCCGTTGTTAAGTTATTTCCCCGAAGATGTGATATCGGCGGGACCTACCGTACATCCAACCACATTGCAAATGACCATTTCCTTTGTATTTTCTTCTTCGCAACTTACTACACTTTACCACCCGCAATATCGAAATCGTAAGATTTTAATCTTACCTTCTGCACATCTGCATTGTTAAGATAAGTTTCCGCCAATGCGATATTGGCAGGATCCACCGTTTAAGTTGCCCGCAGAGCGCAAGTCGCAAGTTTTAAGTTTTATCTTTTATGCTGCCGGCAAGTTGTTTTATTTTGTTTGTCATGCAGTCGCAAGAGGGGGATAGTATCAAGCTCACGAGGGTACCGGATTTCACATGTTGCAATTTATACAACGTACCTTTCTGCAGCCGCAAATTTATGTTATTTGATTTGCGATGCGATATCGCTATCACATATGGCTATCGCAAAGTTTTAAGTTTACCGCCAAACCACTGCAGGCTATGTTATTTTAGATGCAATGTGATGTGCCACGTCACATTGCACATCGCAGTTCGCAAAGTTTAAAGGATAGCGTGAGAGTTAAAATTTATTTTCGTCGATCTGCGCGGATGCAATGTGGACCAGAACTGCATTGCATAAGATTTGAAGTCCGCCAGTTTTTGCTTTTGAATGTGTTTTCACATGCTTTTGTGTATAAGCAGGAATACGGCCTCCGTGTCGATTAATGAAGAAATGGGTTTGTTGATGACCTAAGGACAAATGTTTTTGAACGTTCGTTCAATCATTGAAGCAACATTAATTAGATTAGGTTTTACAAGCTTTGGCCATTTTATATATAAGCTATGTAATTTTCATTATGTTAGAGAGAGATAAAGGAATAGAAAACTGAATTTTGTTCTTCTCTTGTGTTTTTACATTGACTCTATGTATTGACTGTTAATTTCCGCATTATTTTGAAGTCTCTGTGTTGTGGGGGAAACATATTTGCTCTGTCTGATTGTATTAAAAAAAATTCAACATTAATAGCATATGTGAACTACTGTGGCCGAATGTTGTTCCCGATGTTGCAGAGAACACTTATTGGCGTATTTTTTCTACTCTCAATGTCATTGTAAAATTTATGGTTCTTTTAATGCAAGAGGCAACCATCTAGTTGAATAAATCCAAAAGTGTTGTGGCATCGCTGAACAAAATTTTATTTCGTCGTCGATGTGCACTATTTGCAATCAAAAGAATCTAAATCTCCCCTGCACTGCACAAGCCCATAAATTGTGCTATGATTTTTTCCCACCTGAGAAACAATACTAGAGGTATTGAACCCACTAACATAAACATTGTTCATGAGTGAATCCGAAAACTTGTTTAGATTAAGTTGAAATGGGCTACCGTTTCTAAATGTATAGTTGTCGCTATTCCCACAGTTGCTCCAAACGATAGGAGTCTCGGGATCAACAACTACTAATTCGATACCAGTAACTATAAGTAAGAAACTGTTGAACAATGATTTCATGTCCCTCGCCATAACCACCTACTCTTTCGCGTCTCTGCCCAGCTGTGGTGCTACTGGATGTCATGGCAATGTGGGGGCAGTTAATGTAATCCGATGGCCTTATAAAGGTGAACTTGTCATATTAATTTTCATATTTTCTACTGCGTGGAATATTGTCACTGAAAAAAAGAAATTTAAAAGCATGTGCAACTTGCCTTCACCAAAATTCTTATCCTTCTTAGTTGTTGCTGTGACTCGGCCATGACCAGGGACCTCTGTTTCCAACCCAGTGACTGAGACCCATTGCCTTCTCCACCTGTTTCCATGGTATAGATTGTTTCCATGGTATAGATTGGTTAGACACTGATCAAATTTGATGATAGCAAAGCCTCATTTTTATTTGAGAGGCAATTCCATCATTTTTTTGGGTTTAAAAGTTTAAGATATTTCGGTGTAATTTAGGAAGATTAAATATCTATTATTTATTTAATAATTATTTATAATTAAATTAAAATTCTAAATTTTTTATTATTAAACAGTTATGATTATCAACATAAAAAATTTTAATATTTGAATATATTATATATAAAGTTTTTTTTGTGATAATCACATCTAAGTATATTTTTACATGTTTTTCTAATCACCAATGTAGTTACATGTGATTATCACCAAAAGACTTTATGTACATTTTATGGATCACAAAAACAAAATTCCTAATATTTTAATATATTATTATTACTATGGAAAAATTTCATTTTCAAAATGGAAAAATCTCATATTCAAAATATTATTTTTTTAATATATTAAAATATATTATTATTATGGAAAAATCTCATATTCAAAGCATTATTTCTCTTTATCTCTATTCTCCTATAACTAGTCTAGATCTATCTTTTCAAGAGATTTGAACCGTGTAGACTCAACCAAAAATAATAATTTATAAAAAAAACAATAATTTACAATAAGTTAAAATAATTTTTTTACCACATCAAAATATTTTCAAAACATTACATTACATTACATTACCACACTAACTTAAATAACTCTAAACACAATTATATTATAATTATCATTTACAATTTTATTTTATAAAATACATTCGAATATATTTTTATTATTATCATGTAAAACCACTTATATTTAAAATATGATTTCTCATTTTATTTACTTTAAAAGACTTTATTATTATTCGAGAACAAAAGCAGTTACTTTATTACTTTATATTTTAAATAATACTCTTTTATTATTCCCAAAAAGAATTAAACATCACCCAAAAAAAAAAAAAAAAAAAATTGAAAGATAGAGAGATGCGTAAAGGCCACACATTATAATGAAAAGTATTTTATTAATGAAAAATCGAATAATTTTATAAACATTATATTTTATCGATATTTAATTAAATATTCAAATCCTGAAATGGGGATAAATATTCACGGAGTTAAAAAAATACTTTATGGTTATTTGCACTTTTCGACCAATTTGAATGTCCAAGTTGACAGTACCTCTCAACTTAACAAACACTAGCTAAATACTTTATTAATAATATTTTTAACGAATAAAAAATCTATATAAAATACAACCTTTTAAGAAAACTATTAAAAGTAATTGATTATTTTTAATAAACTAATGGAAAAGATTCGAGACCGATAACAACGACCAAGTTCATGAATCACTAATACATCATTCTCTATTGAAATTTTGATGTTTGTTTCAAAGGTTTAAATTCTAACCATTTAAGTTTATGTTACATAAATATAATTTTTATTAATAAATCATTTAGTATTATTATTTTTATTAATAAATTATTTAGTGATAGTCAAAGGTAACTTAATTAGCTATCAATTGGCTATCAGATTCCATTTTCAAATCTCTGGACTAGTTTATTTATGGATCGTGTGCATGGAGTGACATGGTTCAGTTAGTGGTAGTGGTTGAAATTGATCCAATATTATGCCAATACAAGACTAAACTAATTGTTGATTCTTCTAATAAAAAAATATATATATAATTAAATTACCACTAACATTTTTATAATATAATTTTCATAAGACTTATTTTATGCTATTATATTGTTGAAAGAAACATCTTTGAATGGAATTTTTATGAGATTCACTAGTAAAATTGTTACTCACAAGAAGATGGAGATGTCATTGATCAAAGTTATCTTCATAATTTAGGTCTTTTAAATGACCTTTTTGGATAAAAATGAGTAACTAGCATCGTAACCACGACTGTGTAGTTAGATGGATGGGTTTATTAGAGAAAGTAATGTTGAATGGAATTTTTTTGAGATTCACTGGTAAAATTGTTACTCACAAGGAGATGTCAGGAGATTTCATTGATCAAAGTTATCTTCGTAATATATTTAAGTCTTTTAAATGACCTTTTTGGATAAAAAACATTAACTAGCATCCTAACCACGACTGTATAATGAGAGGAATGGGTTTAGGAAAGAAAGGAATGGGATTGTTCTAAAAGGAAGTAGTATATGAAAAAGCAATGGAATGAATATATCTACATAATAGTTACGTTAGTAGTGAACATGCTTGTAGAAGAGATGATGTAATGTGGAAGAGTTTAGGTATTTGTATTACTATGACTTGGCTACTCTTGCTTAACCTTGTGGGATTGATTAGCTCATTATATTATAAAATAAAATAAAATAAACTTTTTAATATGCATGAAAGGATCTACTAGCTCATGTTAGGGCATCCTCAATTCTCAATAATGGCTTCTTCTTACAAGGGAAGATGAGTATCAAGGCCTCTACAGTTTGGATGAAGTGAAATTGATAGAATTCTTGGAGACTCCCAATAGTGCTCGCTTAACCTAAGAAGACCCACCATCCACTATTTGTAATAACCTATTTTAGCATACTCAAACTATATCAAACTTTTGCAATTTCACAACTACAAAAACATGTTTAAAATCTGAAGATATATTTTTCAAGCCATATTAAAAGCATGTAAAAGAAATATGATTTATGGATTTTTTCACAACTTAAACAACAAGAAAAATAATACCTAGTTATAGTCACTTGGTTGTGGTGATCCTTTTGGACCACCCGATTTAATATGTCATCATGCCAACTAGGAAATTCCACACGAAATATTATGTACCACGAGATCTAAATTCAAATCCCCCGAGTTTGCGCATGGACTACATGTTGGCCTCTAAGGTTTGGATGAAGTGAAATTGGTAGAATTTTTTGAGACTCCCAGTAGTGTTCGGTTAACCTAAGAAGACTCATTATCCACTATTTTTAAGAACCTATTTAGGGTCCCAAAACTATATCGAAATTCCACTCTCTCACAGCAAAAAAAAACAACATACTCAAAATATCAAGATATATTTGTCACAACATATTAAAAACATTTAAAATAAATTGGTTGATTAATGGAAATTTTCATAACTTAAACAACAAGAAAAAGAATACCTTGTTACAGTTGCTTGGTTGTGCTGCTCCTTTTCGGACCACTTGATGGAATATGCCATTGTACCAACTAGAAATTTGCATCCAAAATATTATGTACCACGATATTCCATGTTCAAATCCCTTGAGTTTACACATGGACTACGTGTTGGCCTCTAGGGTTTTGATGAAGTGAAATTGGTAGAATTTTTGGAGACTCTGTGTAGTGTCCACCTAACCTAATAACACTCACCATCCACTAATTGTCATAACCCATTTTGGAGTCCTAAAAGTATAGCAAAATTACAAAATTTTCCAACAAAAAAATACCCAATATATTTAACATCTCAAGATATATTTGTCAGAACATATAAAAAACATGTAAAACAAATTTGATTTATGGAAATTTTTATAACTTAAAAATAACAAGAAGAATAATACCTAGTTACGATGGCTTGGTTGTGTTGCTCCTTTTTGGACCACTCGAATGAATATGCCACCATGAAAACTAGGAAAGTATATCCAACTTCCTAACTAGCGAACCTCCACGAGTTCCCTGTCCCTTCAATCCCAATTCCAAACTATGGCCATAGTGTGTATGATATCCCTATTCCAACACCCCTCTACTTTCGAACACCAAAATACACCTATCTGATAGCCAAACCTCTAAACACCCAAGTTCCAAACCCAAAAATCAACCCAAAGTTCCAAAACGAAATCAATCCCCAAATTCCTCCAAAATTTCCCCCAAAGTTCCTTAGTGAGAATCCCTCTCTCCCAAAATTTCCTGCACTTATCTTCCCCATCCCCCATCCCCCAACCTCATGAATGTTAAAAACCTCTCATTAATGTTAGAAACCTTCATTACTTTCTTTGTGTCACTCACACCCATCCTCTTATCATCTAATTAGATCGAGGGGATCATACCTTGTTAGGCCATAAAGAAAATAAAATATTTAATAATAAAATAATAATTATAAGTAAAAAAATAATAATATTTTCTTAATGCCAGTCAAATCAAATTGGATTCTTGAGAATCCTAATTAATCAAATATTAATATAATTATTATAATTAAAAGTATTTATTTATTTATTAATATTGATTAAGTGTGAATAATTTAATTATCGACTAATTAAGCTTAACGATTAATTAAGCTTAAGAATAGTCATAGAATAGTAATGCATGAGTGTGATGATCCAAATTTATGAATGGAATGAAATAAAATTTGATCATTAAAAATTTATCTAGGAGAAGATTGGTGCCAAAAATGATTTTAAACTCCTACAAACTTCTAAGTCCCATCGAAATCTAGTACTTGAGTTTTTATATGCAGTCATACATTATCCTAATGAGGAATTAATCTTTACATTATATCACCATACAGGATATCTTTTAGTTACATAGTAATTAACCTCCCAGAAGTATTCATACACCGCATGACTGTCAACTAGAGGTATAAGGTGTCATGTTTATCAAAATCGCTCACGCCAGTAACAAAGGCACAACAACAAACTTCATGGCAGTGAAAAAGTGAAAACAACCAATTAAATAAAGGATTCATAACTAAATGAAAGGAAGGAGACCTGGGTTATGCTCGCCAAGAAGAAGCCAAAGGGGCTTGTCTTTCACTTGCATCTCTGATCAAACGAGAACAACAACAGAATTTGTTAAGCAATTAAACAAATAATTCCATGGACTTAGAAAAATAAAAACAAAACGAAAAATATAATGAGATCATTTCACTTGTGCAAGACTGGAATATAGTGCGGTATTAGGCACAAAGCCTCCATTTTCGCCAGCTTGGAGGTTAGTATATAAACTAGAATGAAATGAAGAAAAAAAAACACAAATAAGGTATTAGCAGTGCACCAAGACAAATAATAATGTACGTATAATCAAAACGCCAGGTTACAATCGTGAATAATCACTCACCTTGCTACTGGTTGCAACGGGAAGTCCGGGTTTCTGAAATCTCGAGCTTTCTCACAACAACTGAATTTTGGTTTTTAACAGAATATTACATTACATTACCAAAAATGGAAACAAACTATAGTGGTATTACATTACAGAAAAATAGGAATTTAACCTTGTAATTACCGCTACTCTGAACCATTAATGCTAAACTCTCATGATAGGTGAATGGGATGGAATAGTCGAAGGCTGAAGAGAATTTTTCCCTCGAAACTCTGAAAATAGAAAATGTTGATTCCTGTTAAAAATCTAGTTGGGGTTTCAACTAAAAAATAACCGCTGGGAGCATAAAAATAAAAATAATAGGAGTGCCTGAACAATAATGCAACAGAAAGATTAATAATAATGCGAATGGGAGATAGGGATGATAACTGGAAAGAATTTAGTAGTTGAACCTCACATAGAATTCGTAGGGTCACCTGTTTGTCGTACTAAGATAAATTGAAAATAGAACCACACCATCTCCAGTTGCGAACCTCCAGGGGATAGCACAATCGAAATGATTGTAGGTATCACACTGTTATTTTTCAAAATAATAAATTACATTGTAAATGAGAAAAGTTATTTGAAAAATCAAAATTCTAAATTATGAAATACGACGTGTGGAACCCACATGAAGCCCACAGGGTTTACTGCTCCATTCCCGTAAACAACCATGCAAGACATGCAGGATGCCACGAAATCTACCTTTCTAGCTAGACTGGTAAACAAGCTGGTTGATATAGACACATTGTAAACGAGTTACCAACAGCGAGCGCACTGTCAACCTTCAGTGAACTGTGAACCTGAAGAGCTCGTCTTGCTGGTTGGGAAAAGGATAAATGGGCAGGGCATCCTTGCCACCATGGGCTGCCTCAAGCCCGCCGGCTAAGAATGCGGGTAGGGAGTCTTGGTACGAACTGAGCTCTAACAAATTGGGTAGCTTAGAAAGTAGGCTATGACGACTCAAGGTCTAGCAAATTGGGCATTTGAGAAGGAGAGGGTAGGGGGCATTGGTAAGAATGGAGGTATAACGAGGCAACTAATAAGGCATATTTCTGGCGATTTGTTAGTGCACAATTCAAGTGTTTTTCCCACTGGTGTACCCATATCTGTGAACCCTGCCGACTAATGCTGTGAAATGATGGTGAATTATTTAGCCAGGATATGTCTCCTAAACACAAATTTATTCGGAAATGGCGTGGCTGCAACCAAATTCCATGCTTCCTTCGCCGCGTTTCATAAGGTTTTTCTCTTTAACCTTCGCATCCTATTTCCGTGTTATGTGTTATGGCCAGAATTAGGCATCTCACCTGTCACGGAAAGGATGAAAACATGAGACCGAGAATACTTGATAGTAACATAATAAACTTGATGAACCTTTTTCTGGTGGCAGGGATACCTAATTCAAAAAATCATGGTAAATAGTTACATATATATAAGAAAGATAAAACAACCACCATAGAATAGAGTAATAAATAGTGGAATGTGGAATTTAGAATTTCCACAGCCAAGCGTTACCTTACCTCAGTAGCGTAGCCGATCTAGTCCTGCGATGCCAGAGATGAATTGCTAAGACAAGAATAGAAATATGGGTGCAATCCTGACCAGAGAATTTGTGTACACCTGCATACAGAAGAATCGTCGCAGTGAGGGTAAACCTTGGAAATATAACAGCATGAATACATTATATTAATAAATTAAAGAGGCATAGATACCAAATTTACCAAGAATCACCACTGACACTGTTGTAAATGATGAATATTGAATTTGATGTCGTCAAGAGTCTCAGTAACAGAGAAATTAAATACCTTACCTATCAAATAGCACTAGTTCTCACTTTCCATAGAATTTCCTTCGTTTGCTGATATCTTGTTTCAAAAATGCTCGTCAGTACCCTCATAGAAATAACCTCAATGGAGCTGCTTACAATAAGAATTTCTTTAGTTACGGGATCAAAAATTTTACAGTTTTAGAGAACTTCAATAACATCTTCCTGGTTTTTCAATATTACATAGTTGAAATAAAATTCAGTTTTCTTGCAAACATTACCTCTGCAATACTCTTTCATCATCTCTAAAAACTCCATCATGCACCTGAAAGTCCCAATGTTGAAAGGATTCATGAGAATCGAGGAACCGTAGCAGTAGTATCAGCGGACCGAGTTGGAATTCGAACAGATCTATAAGCTTTGCATCAAGCAAACGGTGGCCTTCACGCCTTGATGGCTAGCATGATGGCAAGTGTTAAGGTGTATGGCACCTGTTAGCATTATAGAGAAGTGGTGGCAGCTTAACAGGGACCTTGCTTTTTAATTTAATTTTTATTTAATTTTATTTTGAAAGACATAGTTTTTAAACACTTGTGACATTTAACATTTAATGTTTAATTTAATGCTTAGAACTAATGTTAACATTAGTTCCTCTAAGCCTCAAAGTTTCATCGTCTATCATTTATATCTTAACTTTAGCCTCATACCTGCCTAAGTATGAGGCCAAATAAGATGAAAATTGCCCTCATTCGTCAACAGGAAAAATTCTAAAATTTAATTGGACGAAGAAAATAGGTTAAATATAATATATAACAAAACTATGCTTTAAAAATTTTAAGTAGGGAATAATAGCG
Source organism: Pinus albicaulis (assembly GCA_034641835.2). Lineage (NCBI taxonomy): Eukaryota > Viridiplantae > Streptophyta > Pinopsida > Pinales > Pinaceae > Pinus > Pinus albicaulis. The sequence continues at coordinate 1,522,116,351 of CM076578.1, read as the reverse complement.
GCAGGGACTAATAAGATACATCGGTTTCGATTACTATAGTCCCTGCCTTAGCCGCAGGCAGCAGGGACTAATAAGTTATGCAATTCATTAATTACACACTTAGAAGTGTTGCACTTGCACACCTTTATTGCACAAAATTATGTAGAAAGAAATCATTTGATACTAGTCATACCGCAAGATGAACAAGTTCAATTGGGTTTGTCAGTATGTCCCGATTATTATTGATGTGGCAAAAAATCTGAAATTTGTGGCCTGAGCAGAGTATATTGATATAGTCCCAACCTTGATTTCAATGGAAGATAATGATACTTTGGAAAACCCTATTTCTAAATAAATAAGAGTTATTGGTGACCCTAAAGGATTGTGCGAAGGATAAAATCCTGGGCCGAGATGGATGGGAGGTCCACCTTTTCATTTCCTTCAAGGATCTGATGCTACAACAGCTATTGGTGGTGGTTGATGAAGCTATAAAGAAAGGGTACATCTCAGGTGAAATTAACGCCACATTTCTTCCATTAATCCCAAACAAGAAGTCTCCAACTACTTTAGGAGATTATCATCCTATCTCCCTATGCAAATATATTTAAAAACTAATATATAAACTAATTTCTCGCAGAGTTAAACCTTTTCTTTAGAGATACATCTCTCTTGAGAAATTCAGGTTTATGGACGGTCGCCAAATCCACAACACAATTGGCATTACTCAAAAAATTCTACATTCCATATACCCCAAATATTAAGACTATTACCTCCTCGAGAACGATCTTAAGGATTACGACTGCATAGATTGGGAATATTTTACATTGATTTTGATCAAAATGGGGTTTAATCCGAAAATTTTCTCTAGATTATGGGGTGCATTAAAAAAACCAATTTTGTTGTGGTCATAAACGAGCTTCCCACTCAGTTTTTCTCAGCATTTAGGGGGTTGAGGCAAGGACGTGTCGTCTCACCTTTACTCTTTCTCTTGGTGATCGATCCCCTTAGTCGCAAAATCAAGGACACAATAGGAAAAGGCATCATAATAGGGGTTAAAGTCGCTATACATCTTTTGGTCACACATATAATGTTTGCGTATGTCTTGTTGTTGGGAGGGAAAAAATGCATCAACATTTGGGCCGAATATCCGAAAATTATCAAGTATTTTGGGGATGATTCAGGACTATTTATGAATGACACAATGTTAAACTTAATCCATAACATCCAAGAAGATTTCGTGGTGAAGTAGGTATGTGGTCTTTTCGGGGTGAATTTTAGTCACGTTGTTAAGGGATTTACATATATGGGCTTCAGCTTGAAACCGATTCATTACACAATTAAATATTGGGATTAGTTGGTTAGTAAAATCAAGAAAAAGTTAGATTGTTGGAAGCATAAATATATGTCCATGGGAGGAAGGTTGATTATGCTAAAATCAGTCATGCAAAAAATTTCTATATATTGGATGCACATTTTCTTGTTGTCTTACGGGAACATTAAAACCATATATTGTATCATGGGGAGATTCATTTCGAGAGGTGACCATCACGAGGAGATGAAAGATAAAATGCAACTAGTGCAGTGGTCGCCCATTTCTAGATTCATAGAAAATGGTGGATGGGGGATTTTGGATCCAGGTCTCTTTAATAATGCACTTATCTTCAACAATTTATGGAGAGCAGTGGATGATACAAGGATATGGTAAAACATTATAAAAGAGAAATACTTGTGTGGACAATCATTCTCGAATTGGATAACTAATGGGGGAGAAAAGAAGAACCAAATTTCTTACATCTTGATAAGCATGTACATGGTATTGGATTTCCTCATATGTCATGTTCGGTGGTCTGTCAGAGATGGGTCCACAATTAAAATCGGCCTTGATGCTATTAGTGGAATCAAAGGTAATCAATCCTTATCCTATCATGTTCTAAATCACATTCATCAGAAAGTAATATTTCATCTTAATCAGATTTTAGTCCATAGGCCTTCTCACTTGGACCTAAGAGCTTGGTATAAGGAAGACGATTTGGAATTTTTGGAGGAATTTACTAAAGAATGGGGAGAATACATTAATACCGAACGCAAGGATCTCAATTTGTGAGGGAGATGATCACATGATTTTGGGTGGCACTATTAAAAAAGGAAACCCGCAGGTTCAGGACATATATATGAGATTGCCAATGGTGGAGGGACTTGAAGCCTTTCCACTTCAGCCTTAGATTATTCGGAAATAGATTCTTCCAAAGAAAATGAGAGTCTTTAGCTCGCTGGAAATTCATAATTGACTTTTGACTTGGAAAAATCTCCAGAAGCGTGGATTTTAGGGCCCTCGCATTTGTGTCATGTGTTTGTAGGGAGATGAATATAATATACATATTTTCTTCCAATGCCCTTATATCCTTGCTCAGTGGAAAGGGTGCTGGATAAATTTAATATTTCATTCAAAATTTCATCTTAGACAATTTATAGCTGTATCAAATTTTGGAGCAAAAAGAAGGCCTATTATGTTATTCCCCTATACATATTCTAGACCATATGGAGAAGAAGAAATGCCATTATTTTCGACCAGAAAAGACTCAAAATTTGCAAAGACATAAATAAGACAGTGGCATATTACAACGGTATTAGGCCGAAGAATATAAATATTTTTCACGAGATCCCAAAATTAAGGAAATTTTGGTAATCTTACCGATTGGTTATTTTGATGGAGCAAGTGCATGTAGAAATTGTGGTTTCGGAACGGTTATATATAAATCTGTTGATGAGTTTTACCACTTCTGGTGTGAAGGTGGGAAGGGCACAAATAGTAGACCAGAAATAATAGCCCTGTTGGGTGTGCTGATAATCTCCAAATGGCTCAGAATTGACGCTATATAGATATTTTGGTATGGAAAAGGCATTATCAAATGGGTTAAAGGCCTCAATAATTTCAATCCACCCATCCTCTCCAATTGGATGAAGCGCATCAATATCTTGACCAAAAAATTCCAGAAGGTAACTTTCGAACACATCTATAGAGAACAAAAATGGTCTACAGTTACTCTCTCAAAAAGAGGCATCCATAGAGAAACATGTAAGCTTTACTTTTCAAGTTTTGAATATGGTAATATGACCAATACTGGCAGCATAAATTATTCTTAAGGAAACTCTTCCAAGGGACTCCTCATAAGGCAGGTTAATCTAATGTAATAGATATCTATTTTCAGTAGCAGGCAGTTAGCCTTTCGTTTTCTATGTACAATCAAAATAATACAAACAAGGGATATAGATTTATGTAGACATTGTTTTTTATTATATTTTCATGAAGAAACAATGTGTAATTCCAAAGAAAAAAGGCACAACAAATTATCTAACTTATTTACTACTTCTTAATATAATATGAAGTAGCATTTTGAAAAGAAAACAAATTCTTGATTGTTCAGTAAATTACTTATATATTTCACCAAGATAATTATAGATAGTCTGCAAGTGAAACTAGAAAATTTTCCTTCGCAGGCCAGTTCCAACTCTAATCTTTAATATAGCAGATAACTAAATACTCTGTTATATCTTATAATTCCTTTAGCTTATGCATCCCAATGGATTTAAACCACTCTCATTGCTTCATTAATTCAGTTTTTGAATCATGTTTTTGATGGTGGAAATGGATTTAGCACCATCAAAAAATTTTAGGGTATCCAAAATATTGAAGTTTGATAGCTATAACCTAGATTTAAAAAAATCCCTACTGGACTTTCTTAAAATATGACCAAAATTTCCATGATTTTCAAGGCAAAAAAGCAGTCTATTTAAACTACGGCTATTTAAAAATCCTTGTAACATAACTGAGAAGATAAAATAACGTTATCTTATAATAAACTGAGAGGCTTTGCTCGACTTCATCTTGGCTCCAGATAAGGACCTCCGGATCGTGTATCAGAAGGTCTCATTGAAGAATTTGTTGCACTGCGTGATGTTTTGACCAGGTCTCAAGAAGGATTTACATTACATGAATTCGAGGAAGTTTAACTTGGTCATGTACCATTTGTGGGCAAAGGAATATTTTCCGACTCATTTTCCAGGCTCCTATTCGATAAATTACATTGGAGACTAGAGAAATTTTTCCTCCTCAAAATCACCATGGCAACAATTAATCCAAGCGTATTGACCGCTACTACGCACAAAGTTATCCCAAGTGTCCTCGATCTTTTATGTTCTGAAAATTTGCACAAATATTTTCTGTGGGTTTGTGTGCTAGTTGCCCAGAATTAAACCAATAGATTAACTATTATGGTACAACAAGTGTAGAGTATACCGAAGGATATGGGAGGACTTCCAGCTCAAGGCATCGATATAACGAAATTGTCGAAGAATTCATAAACCTCGTAACGCAAATAAGAGTTCTCAAATCTGAATTGTGTCCCCAAAGCTCCACTTTGGCATTTGAATATATTTTCTAAGGCATACGTTAGGCACGATCCGCAGCTTTTCCGGGACAAATATCTCCAACATTGCGCTAAGCTATAGGTCATCCCTGTTAAACTAGAAGGCTCAGCGGTTGTATCTACAACAAAAATTTTGGGACTCTGAGCAGTTTTAAGGGCAATATTTGAGAGACGTGCCTTAATAGCATATGTGAACTACTATGGCCGATTGTTGTCCCCAGTGTTGCAAAGAACACTTATTGGCGTATTCTTTCTACTCTCAATGTCATTGTAAAAGCTATGATTGTCATAACGCAAGAAGAAACCGTCTAGTTTAATAAATCCAAAAGTGTTGTGGCATCGCTGAACAAGATTTGCTTTGGTTTTCCATGCGCACTATCTGCAATTGGAAGAATATAAAACTCCCCTGCATTGCACAAGCCCATAAACTGTGCTATTACTGTTTCCCACCTGAGAAATAGTACTAGAGGTATCGAATCCATTCACATAAACATTTTTCACCAGTGAATCCAAAACCTTGTTTAGATTAAGCTAAAACGGGCTACCGTTTCTAAATGTATAGTTGTTGCTATTCCCACAGTTTCTCCAAACCGTAGGAGTCTTTGGATTATCAATTGTTGGAAAGGCAAAGAGGAGAAACACAAAACAATTCACACACAAACCATATGAGCTGCGACTCTTCTATGAATATTTAATCTCTCTCAATCACAATTAATACAATGAACCCACTGAAGGGTATTTATCCTAACTTGCTTGACATGCACACACTTAACAAACTCGACTTGACCATCACTCACTTAACTGACTCTCTAACTCACTTACCAAATTCATCTATCACACAACTCGACTTGCTTGCTTAACTGCTTGTCTAACTCTTCATGTGAGAGTAATTACCTTGCTTTAACACTCCCCCTTAATTACGACCGTATGGCTCAACATAACTCAAACAAGAATTAACTGTGCCTTTTAGGCTTAAAAAAAATGACTCAAATATCATTCGAACATGCCTGGTGGTCTATGTCTCAGCTAGGCTTACAATGACTCAAAACTTTTGCAGTTTTTCATTTTCATTTTCTCTACTTCTAAATTCTATATCCTCGAAATTGCTTCATTCTCTTTTGTGTTTTATTGTTACTATTGCAATTTTTCTTTGACCTATCTAGAATTTGTGCTGAAAAATAATCTGACCTTGTCTTCTACACCTTCCTCTTCGAATATTTGTTCAAACATGGACTTCTGCCACAACATTACATCTTCAAATTGTCTTCTCTTCTCTGCTTCTTCCACTTCATATTCCTGACTTTCTTTCTACCATATTTCTTGATAGCAGAATCTTATCTCCTCTTGACTCCATTGCAAAAAAGTGGGTTTACTGCATTCTTCCTTGTTTTCAGAAACTTCCATATCATCATGTTCACATTCATCATCGGTATTGTTGCCTTCTTCCTGTAATCCCCACACTCAAAATCATTATTCACCATTTCATTGAATTCTTGTATTCCAGCTACTACTTTAAGATTCACATCAATTTGTTCGATTTGCTTCTCAATCCATTCTTCAATGAGCTTCAAATATACATCAAACATATTAACAACCTTTATTTCATCTTCTGTTCCCATGCTATTTTGAGTACATGAATATTTAAAAACAATGTTAAAAACATCTTTATTATGCTCTTCAGTGAGAGCTTCCTGTTCTTCCTCTTCCTTCGCCACCTTCTTTTCAACTATTTTACAAGCCTCTTCTACTGCAAATATTTTGTCTTCCACTTGGCTTCCAAACACAAGTGGGTTTCTCTGGCCAAATAGCAACATATCAATATGTTTTTTTTGTTGCATCATGTGCAACGACTCATCACTAGTTAATGGTTCTTCATCAAATTTAACTTCAACAATTCCAATTGTTGGATCCACCAAACACCTTTCTGCTATATTGATAGCTTTATCTAAGCCAAACTCAGTTGCTGCTTGTTCGCACACTACTTCATGAGCGGTTCCAACTACTTCATATCTTGTTTCTACAATGGCAGCTTCAACCTTCGATGATTCATCAAACATGGCGTTTACAATATTACCATAATCAATCCTTGTTTCAAAAAGGAAACCACATAACATCAAAATGATGTTGATCCACACTATGGTGGGATATTCGAGCATACATGTGCTCATTGTCAATTTCATTGCTAATTTCAGCTTTACCAAACTCATCAACTTCGGATGGATTCACCAATGCACATTTCACTTTGTAGTCATCATCCACATGCATTTCATCACAGTGGGATTCACAATCTTCTGCACCATCCACATTACGGTGGAGTGATTGAGCATTGATATGCTTAAGCTCTGTTTCACATATAAAGGCTTCAACTTCTCTCTTTGCAATCTATGTTGCACCTTCTTCATCCATATGCACGCTTCCATAATGGGTTTCACCATCATTTGCACCATCCACGTTACAGTGGAGTGCTTGAGCATTGATATGCTCTTGCTCTATTTCATATATAGAGGCTTCAACTTCCCTCTTTGCAATCTCTGTTGCATCTTATTCACCCATATGCATGCTTGCATAATGGGTTTCTCCAAGGTTTGTTGTCCTCACAGAGTCTTGGTCATCTACTCTCATATCTACGTCTGACATATTTGCATGTGATATATCCTACTGCTGCATGTCACTCCCCCTTGCACCAAATTATGCTTCCAAATCTTCCATGATTCCTTGAAAGTTGTAGCTTTTGCTACCTTGCACATGACAGTTTCATCCATTGCATGTTGAATGAAACTCAAAGCTAGGGAATCTTTGTCTTATGCTAGGCATCTTAGTTCCTCGGCTATGGCCTGAACCTCTTTAAACACGGAAATAATGTTTGCCTCTTCTTTTTTATCCAGTCTCTTAGTCTTCTTCAGTCATGCATTGCGACCCATGACTGTCGTCATAGCTACTTGCATGAGGCTATCTTCCATAATGCCCTCGAAAAAAAATATGAATTTTAATATGCGCCCCCGTCAGGCACAATTTTCTCTCAAAAATCTGTCATGCTTGACAAAACACCAAAATATTTTTGTATACTCAGAAAATTTGCAAATCCCTAAAACTTTCTTTCCATTCTAATAAAACCCTTAAAAAATATTCTTTATACCATGCAAATTTTACAAATTTTTTCAAATCCTTAAATCTCTTAAACCCTTTTCTTTTATTAAATACCATGCACCTTTGCTAAAAGTACCTTTAACCAAATTTCTCTTTATAACATTCAACAATTTAATAAAACTTCCTTTCCACTTTAATGTATCTCATCCAAAAAAAATTATTTTTGAATAACTATTCAAAATCTCCTTTTGAAGACCTTTAAAACGCTCCTTTTATAATCACGTTACCTTTAATTTAACAAATATCAAACCTGTTAAGTATTAACTAACCAATGTATAATCCAAAGCTTTGGTTCTTTGCAAAACTTGTATTGACTTTTCCATGCTACCGCTTGTGGAAAGTACTACCGGGGCGTGTAACCCGACGAAAGATCATGATCCATGAGCAAGTAGAGCCAGAGAAAAACACCAGAACAAAAGCTGGGCAATTCTTTTTTTGAAAACTCTACCAGAAACTTGACTTCACCAGAAACCTTATCCTTCTTCGTCGTTGCTGTGACTCGGCCATGGCCAGGAACGTCTATTTTCAACCCAGTGACTGAGACCCGCTGCCTACTACACCTATTTCCATGGTACATATTGGTTAAACGTCAGGATCAAATTTGATGATAACAAAGCCAGATTTTTATTTGACAGGCCGTTCCATGGTTACTTGGTTAAATTTTGGTTACTTGGTTAAAAGTTTAAGATATTTTAAATTTCTGTTATTTATTTAATAACTACTCATTAAATTAAAATTTTAAAAGTCAAATAATATGACTGTGAACCTAATATTTTAATATATTATTATTATTATGGAAAAATATAATATTCATTAATATATTATAATATTTTGATTTTTTTTTTCTAGAAAATCACATCAAAGATGAGAAAAATATCAAAGATCAAAGATTTTTTTATTTTTGATGTGATTTCCAATAATTTTTTTTTTTTTCAAAATGAATTTGAATCACAGAAGTTTACACTCTCAAATATTAAAATATATTATTATTATGGAAAGATCACACATTCAAAGCACTATTTCTTCTTATCTCTATTCTCCTATAACCAGCGTAGTTCTATTTTCTCAAGAGATTTGAACCTTTGTGGACCCTTGGTAGATCTAGAGTGAAGATAGATCTACGCTGATTCAATTCCCCTCTTTATATAGACTATATTTCACATAAATACCATGGATCAATAATATAAATTCTCCTATACCTTTAACTCAAAACCAAAAATAATAATTTACCTTTTTCTTATCAAATTAAAAAAAAAAAATTACGACATTAAAATATTTTCAAAAAATTACATTACATTACAACATCTTTACCACACTCACTTAAAAACCTTGTAATACAATTATATTATAATTATAATTTATAATTTTATTTTATAACATACATTCAAAAATATTTTTATTATATACTTTTATTTTATAAAATACATTCAAATATATTTTTATTATTATCATGTAAAGTCGCTTATATTTAAAATATGATTTCTCATTTAAAGTAGATTTCATTATTAGTCGAAAACAAAAGCAGTTACTTTATTACTTTATATTTTAAATAATACTCGTTTATTATTCCCAAAAAATTAAACATCACCTAAAAAAAAATACATTAAAAAATTGAAAGATAGAGACATGCGTAAGGACACAAGTAATAATGAAAATTATTTTATTAATGAAAAATCAAATAATTTTATAAACATTATATTTTGTCAATATTTAATTAAATATTCAAATAAATATTCTGGGAGTGAGAAAAATATTTTATGATTATGCGGTAGTCTTTCTAGGCAATGTTTTGGCCCAGAATTCGGCAAAGATTTTTAAAAAATCCGGCAAAGATTTCATCAGAATCATGTTTACAGTTGTTAAACTTTAGTATTTTGAGTGCCCTAAGGGTTTTTGGTAGTGCTGAATCCATTTCCAACCTCAAAAATGGATTCCAAACACTCCAAGTACCTGATTTCTTGAATTTTAGTTGCCCAGATTCCAGCAAAAAACTGCCGTCCAGACTATTTCGTTGCCTGGGTAGACAACTCCTATGATTATTTGCACTTTTCGACCACTTTTCGACCAATTTGAATGTCTCAAATTGAGAGTACCTCTCAACTTAATAAACAGTAACTAAATACTTTATTAATAATATTTTTAACGAATAAAAAATAACTTTATAAAATACAACCTTTTAAGAAAACTATCAAAAGTAATTGATTCTTTTTAATAAATTAATGGAAAAGATTCGAGACGGATAACAACGACCAAGTTCACGAATCACTAATACATCACTCTCTTTTGAAATTTTGATGTTTGTTTTTAAGGTTTAAATTCTTAACAATTAATAGTATTTGTTAACAGTAAGGATTATATAATGTACAAAATATACATATGCTGATATTGTACATATTTTTTTATTCTGCAGGGTTTAAATTCCACTTAAATCATTTAAGTTTATGTTAAATAAATATAATTTTTATTAATAAATCATTTAGTATTATTATTTTTATTAATAAATTATTTAGTGATAGTCAAAGGTAACTTCATTAGCTATCAATTAACTATTATTCTGAAAATGAAGTATTATGTACCATAAGATTCATTTTCAATTCTTTCGACTAGTTTATTTATGGATTTTGTGTTTGGAGCCATATGGTTCAGTTAGGAGTTATAATGATAGTGGTTGGAATAGATCCAATTGTTGATTCCTATAATAATAAAAATATATAAAATTAAATTATCACTAACATGTTTATAATATAATTTTCATAAGAATTATTTTATGCTATTACTAGTCCAATTGTTGATTCCTCTAATAAAAATATATCTATATATAATTAATTGTCACTAACATTTTTATAATATACTTTTCATAAGACTTATTTAATGCGATTATATTGTTCAAAAAAACATCGTTGAATGGAATTTTGTTGAGATCTTCATAATTTAGGTCTTTTAAATGACCTTTTTGGTTGAATGGAATTTTGTTGAGATCTTCATAATTTAGGTCTTTTAAATGACCTTTTTGATTGAATGGAATTTTGTTGAGATCTTCCTAATTTAGGTTTTTTAAATGACCTTTTTGGATAAGAATCAGTAACTAGCATCCTAACCACGACTATATAGTGAGATGAATGGGTTTATGAAAGAAAGGGATGGGATTGTTCTCAAATGAAGTAGTATATGAAAAAACAATGAAATGAATATGTCTACATAATAGTTAGGTTAGTAGTGAACATGCTTGTGGAAGAGATGATGTAATGTGGAAGAGTTTAGGTATTTGTATTACTATGTCCTTGCTACTCTTGCTCAACCTTGTGGGATTCATTAGCTCATTATAAAATAAAATAAAATAGACTTTTTAATATGCATTAAACGATATATTAGCTCATGTTAGGGCATCCTCAATTCTCAATAATGGCTTCTTACAAGGGAAGATGAGTACGCAAGCATCTACGGTTTGGATGAAGTGAAATTAGTAGAATTTTTGGAGAATCCCAATAGTGTTTGCTTAACCTAAGAACACCCACCATCCACTATTTGTAATAACCTATTTTAGCATCCTTAAACTATATCAAACTTTCGCAAATTCACAACAACAAAAGCAACATGTTTAAAATCTCAAGATATATTTTTCAAGCCATATTAAAAGCATGTAAAAGAAATATGATTTAGGGAAATTTTCACAACTCAAAAAAAAAAGAAAAAGAATACCTGGTTATAGTCACTTGGTTGTGGTGCTCCTTTTGGTACCACCCGATTGAATATGTGATCGTGCCAACTAGGAAAGTCCATACGAAATATTATGTACCACGAGATTCTAAGTTCAAATCCCCCGATTTTATGCATGGACTACGTGTCGGCCTCTAAGATTTGGATGAAGTGAAATTGGTGGAATTTTTTGAGACTCCCAACATTGTTCGGTTAAACTAAGAAGATTCACTATCCACTACTTTTAAGAACCTATTTAGGTTCCCAAAACTATATCAAAATTCCACAATCTCACAACAAAAGAGCAACATATTTAAAATCTCAAGATATATTTGTCACAACATATTAAAAACATGTAAAATAAATTTGATTAAGGGAAATTTTCATAACTTAAACAACAAGAAAAATAATACCTCGCTACAGTTGCTTAGTTGTGGTACTTCTTTTTGGATCACTTGATTGAATATGCCATCGTACCACCTAGGAAATTCCATCCAGAATATTGTGTACCATGATATTCCATGTTCAAATCCCTTGAGTTTACACATGGACTACGTGTTGGCCTCTAAGGTTTGGATGAAGTGAAATTGGTAGAATGTTTTGAGACTCTGTGTAGTGTTCACCTAACCTAAGAACACTTACCATCCACTAATTGTCATAACCCATTTTGGAGTCCTGAATGTGTAGTAAAATTCAAAAATTTTCCAACAAAACACTACCCAACATATTTAACATCTCAAGGTATATTTTTCACAACATATAAAAAACATGTACAATAAATTTGATTTATGGAAATTTTTATAACTTAAATAACAAGAATAAAAATACCTAGTTATGATGGATTCATTGTGGTGCACCTTTTGGGACCACTCGAATGAATATGCCACCATGAAAACTAGGAAAGTATATCCAACTTCCTAACTAGGGAACCTCCACGAGTTCCTTGTTCCTTCAATCCCAAGTCCAAAATATGGCCATAATGTATATGATATCGCTATGACAACACCCATATAGTTTCCAACACCACAATACACCTCTCTGATAGCCAAACCTATAAACACCCAAGTTCCAAACTGAAAAATCAACTGAAAGTACCAAAACCAAATCAATCCCCAAATCCCTCCAAAATTTCCCCCAAAGTTCAATAGAGAGAATCCCTCTCTCCCAAAATTTCTTGCACTTATCTTCACCCTTCCACAACCCCATGAATATTAACAACCCCTCATTAATGTCAGCAACCTTCATTACTTTCTTCAAGTCACTCCCATGTGTCCTCTTATCCCTTAATTATATTGAGGGGATCATACCTTGTTAGGTCGTAAAGAAAATAAAATATAAAATAATAAAATAATAATTATAAGTAACAAAATACTAATATTTTCTTAATTTGAGTCAAATCAAATCAAATTGGATTCTTGAGAATCCTAATTAATCAAATATTAATATAATTATTATAATTAAAAATACATATTTATTTATTAATATTGATTAAATGTTAATCATTTAATTAATGACTAATCAAGCTTAACGATTATGTAAGCTTAAGACTAATCATAGAATAGTAATGTATGAGTGTGATAATCCAAAATTATGAAGGGAATGAAATGAAATTCATATTTATAATCAAAACATAGAGATACAATCAAACTTGAATTCTATTAATAAATGGAAAGTGTTGAAAATGTAAAGACACATAATGACAATAAACTAGCTCATATAGTGGTAGCTTATCATTGAGTAGAGATGTGACGGCTACACACCTTTGCCAGAGTGAGTTGCAATGAGGGAAAAAAACCATTTTTAACATCATAAGCAATAAGGAAACCATAAACATCCAAAAACCTAACCCTAGGAGATAAAACACAAAAAGGCTTGTGGACCCCACTGAGGTTAGTCTTTACATCAACTTCCTAGGGTCGTAACTTTTGCATACAGTATAAGTTTAGTGTCCTCAGTAGAATATTGGAAATATCTAGTTGAGAACTACACATTTCACACTAACCCATTCTATGCTTACAACTATACAGTGGGTCCCTTCCATGTCAATAAAAGATCCTTTATGGCCTCAAAATGGCCATGGAAGTTTAGGACTTGAAAAAATATAAAAAGATTGTCAATATGGAGAATTGTACGTTCAGTTAGTGGAGTAGGTGGATGGCCACCGATATCCACCTAGATTAGTCATCTCCCCTTAAGAATAAATGGTCCTAATTGCGTTGAGTTCCCCCATCAGATGGGTAAAATTCTACTGAATTTGGCTCTTTCTAAGCCACTTGCCTTGGTGAAGAAGTTGTTCGACTTTCACAACTTGGTAGAGTTGGATGTGTTGTTGGTGGGTATTTTTTTTCTTGATGTCAATGATCTAATATGTTGTAGCATATTTAATGTATTTACGATTGATATTTTTGGTGTGCAATTGCTCAATTGCCTTTGAGGTTTCCAACAAAGGTGGATAATATGATCGAAGCAGCTCCATTTGCAGCTCCACATTGAACACTGGATGTAAGCCAAGGAATGAGGGAATGCTCAATTCAAAATAATTGTCACACACTGCCTATCTAATTTTGTAAAAACCATATGAGAATGATTTGAGCTTCCTAATGAAACTCGTGAGGTGTTCTTTTGTAAATGTAACCATATCTTATCACCAACCTAAAAATTATTTGAAACCTTATCTTAGTCATGTTGATTATCCTAGTCATGTTGATTCTTGTACTTTACATTGACTTTCTACAAGATGTCATGGGCCTATTGCCATTGTTGAACCCACTCAACTAATTTTTGAGTAGCAAGGGAGTTAGTCTCTAGTTTTGCGTATGCAATCAAAAGTATACAAACACAGTATATAGATTTTTATGGACAACCTTTTTTATTTTATCCTTTCATGAAGAGATAATATGTAATTCGGAAGAAAGAAGGCAAGTCAAATGATCTAAAATTTTTTACTACTTTTTAATTTAATATCACATAGCGTCTTGAAAAAAAGAGTCCTCATTGTTCAGTAAATTATTTATATATTTCACCAAGATAATTATAGATAGTCTGCAAGTGAAACTAGACAATTTGCCTTCGCAGGCCACTTCCAACTCTAATCTTTAAAATAGCAGATAACTGAATACTATGTTATAACTTATAATTCCTTCACCTTATGCATTCCAATGGATTTAAATGACTTTCACTCCTTCACTAATTCCTTGATTTAAAGATCATTCCGATATAACTAGGAAGATGAAATAACGTCATCATATAATAAACTGAGAGGCTTTGCTTGAGTTCATCTCGGCTCAAGATAAGCACCTCTGGATCATGTATCGAACGGTCTCGTTGAAGAAGTTTTTGCGTTGCTTGATGTTTTGACATTACATTAATTCTAGGAAGTTTAACTTGGTCAAGTACCCTTTGTGGGCGAAGGAATATTTTCCCACTCATTTTCCAGGCTCCTCTTCGGTACGTTAAGCTCGAGACTAGAGAAACATTTCCTCCTCAGAATCACCATGGAAAAAATTAATCCAAGCGTACTGACGGCTACTACTCACAGAGTTAGTGCAAGCATCCTAGATCTTTTATGTTCTGCAAATTTGCACAAATATTCTCAATGGCTCTGTGTGCTAGATGCCCATAATTAAACCACTAGATTAGTTATTATGGTAAAGTAGCTGTAGAGTATACAGGAGGATACAGGAGGACTTTGTGCTGGAGGTGGCGAGATAACAGAACCGTCGAAGAATTCATAAAGCTCGTAATGCAAATAACAGTTCTCTGAATTGTGCCCCTAGAGCTCCGCTTTGGCATTTGAATATATTTTGTAAGGCATATGTTAGGCAGGATTTGCAGCTTGTCCGAGACAAATATCTCCAACACTGTGCTAAGTTAAAGGTCATCCCCTTAAACTAGAGGGCTAAGCGGTTGTATCTGCAGCGAAAAGTTTTGGACTCTGAGCAGCTTTAAGGGTAACAGATGTATCTGCAGCAAAAAGTTTGGGAATCTAAGCAGGTTTAAGGGTAATATTTGAGAGGCAGGCCTTAATTGTTGGCATTTTACTCCCAACCACCGCCATGAATAAATAGTGGTGGAACAAACATTTCATTAATTTTTTATTGTAGAGAAGGACAACAGTAGATCCAAGGACCAGAGGCGTTTTCACGCAACACAGCAAACAGAGTACCTGAGCCTTTTAACTCTTCGTTTATTCCCAACCACCACATTGACTTACCTTTTTTCTCACAAGCGCATTTCACAAATTTTATGATTTTACCTGTAAGCCTTTTCGTTGTTAAGTTATTTCCCTGCTTATGCGATATCGGCGGGACCTATCGTACATCCAACCACATTGCAAACGACCATTTCATTTGTATTTTCTTCTTCGCAACTTACCACACTTTATCGCCTGCAATATCGCAATCGCAAGATTTTAATCTTACCTTTTGCACATCCGCATTGTTAAGTTAAGTTTCTGCCGATGCGATATCGGTGGGACCCACCATTTAAACTACCCGCAGAGCACAAGTTGCAAGTTTAAAGTTTTACCTTCTATGCCGCCTACAAGTTATTTTATTTTGTTTGCAATGCGATCGCAAGAGGGGGCACATGTCAAGCTTACGAGGGCAACGCATTTTTCACATCGCAAGTTTTACCACTTACCTTTCCGTAGCCGCAAAGTTATGTTATTTGATTTGCAATGCGATATCGCTATCGCATATCACAATCGCAAAGTTTTAAGTTTACTGCCAAACCATCATAGGCTACATTATTTTAGATGCGATGTGATGTGCCATGTCACACCGCACTTCACAAAGTTTAAAGGATAGTGTGAGAGTTAAAATTTATTTTCGTCGATCTGCGCGGATGCGATGTGGACCAGAACCGCATTGCATAAGATTTGAAGTCCGTCAGTTTGTGTTTTTGAATGTGTTTTCGCGTGTTTTGTGTATAAGTAGGAATACGACTTGTGTGTCGATTAATAAAGAAATGGGTCTATTGACGGCCGAAGGACAAATGTTGTTGAACGTCCATTCAAGCATTGAAGAAACATTAATTAGATTAGGTTTTACAGGCTCCGGCCATTTGATATATAAGCTATATAATTTTCATTATGTTAGAGAGAGACAAATGAATAGAAAACTGAAGTTTGCTCCTCTCCTGAGTTTTTACGCTGCCTCTATGTATTGACTATTAATTTCTGCATTATTTTGAAGTCTCTGTGTTGTGGGGGAAACACATTTCCTCTATCTGATTGTATTCATAAATTTTCAACATGGTATCAGAGCAGGTATAGGCTCTCGGTGAAAGACGCACAAGCTTTCTCTTCACTGCAGACACTATAATATTGGTTTGAGAAGCAGATTTCTCGAGCAATGAGAAAGCATTTGTTTTACATAGTCAAGAATATTGTTTTTTTTAACAGAGTCATGATGGTAGCAGCAGGCACCACCCTGCTAGATCCCCAACTACCACAATTTGATGGGAAGAATTATGATTACTAGGCCATTACAATGAGAGCCTTATTTGCTTCACAAGATATATGGGAGCTGGTGGAACAAGGTTTCCAAGAACCAGCAGACGCAACAACGCTCGCTACTTTGACAGCAACAGAAAGAGACTTGTTAAGAGAGAATAGGAAGAAGGACTCCAAAGCCCTCTTCTATCTCTATCAAGCAGTACACGAGAGTATATTCCCAAGGATTGCAGCAACAACAAAGTCTAAGGAGGCATGGGATATTATCAAGAAAGCCTATCAAGGCATGGAGAAAGTGAAGACATCAAAGCTACAAATGTTGAGGAGAGACTTTGAAACTCTCTGTATTAAAGAGAATATAACAGACTCATTATTTACACATGTGATTAGGTTGGTTACCCAGATAAAGTCTCATGTAGAGACACTTGAGGGAAGAAAAATAGTGGAGAAAATCTTAAGAATTCTACCCTCAAGATTTTATGTCATAGTAGTGGAAATAGAAGAGACAAATGATCTCTCACAATTTTTAGTGGATGAGCTTCATGCATCCCTGATGTCTCATGAACATAGACTGAACAGAACAGTGAAATCCTCATTGGAGCATGTTTTCAAGACACAAATGTATTTTGGTTGAGGAAGATCAAACTACCAAGGAAGAGGAAGAAGCCCACAGAGAGGTGGATGAAATAGCCCTACAATCACAAGTGGAAAGGGCAACAATCAGAATCAAAGTGAAGGCTCAAGCCAACACCAAGCACAAAGACAAAGGTATGACAAATCCAGAGTCCAATGTCATTATTGTAAAAAGTATGAGAATTATTCCAATGAATGTAGAAAGAAAAAAATGACATGAATAATAGGAAAAATGCAAATTTTGAAAAAGAGGATAAGAACCAGAGTAATGTGCTTTAAACATGTAATGTAGCAGAAGAAAAAAAAGATGGTTCCTAGACTCAGGTTGTAGTAACCACATGACTGGAAACATAGCAATGTTTTCCAATCTGGATGAAAATGTGAAATATGAAGTGATAACAGGGACTGATAGTAGAGCCTATGTCAAGGGAAAAAGAAGAGTATCAATACTCACAAGGAAGGGAGAAAAGGAATTTGTGCCAGATGTATATTATGTACCTTGATTGAAATGTAACCTTCTGAGCATTGGACAGCTCATGAACAAGGTCTACAATGTGTTTTTTAAGAATAATGTGTGTACTATCATGGACATACCTCCAAGTAAAAGGCTCATTGCAGAAGTGCACATGACAAAGAATAGGATGTTTCCTCTCAAGCTCAGAACAAACTTGAAGGAGTGAGGTGTGGTAGCAGCAGTCACACAAGAGGTGTTTCAAGAAGAAGTGAAAGACGAAAACTCATTATGGCATTTGAGATTTGGACATCTCAATTTTGGAGGTTTGAACCTCTTGCATAGAAAAGGGATTGTAAAAGAATTACCACTCATTTAGAAACCAGATAGCCTATGTGAAGGCTCCATCTTGGGAAAACAACACAAAAAGCATTCGCAGCAAGGAAGAGTATAAGGGCAAAGGCACCCTTAGATATTGTCCACTCAAATTTGTGTGGACCAATGCAAACGCCATGTTTAGCAGGCAACCATTATGTTTTGACATTCATAGATGATTACACTAGAAAGACATTGGTGTATTTCTTGAAACAGAAGAGTGAAGTGTTTGAACAGTTCTACCACTTCAAAGCTCTTGTTGAGAAGCAAAGTGGGCACTACATCAAAGTGCTAAGAACTGACAGAGGTGGAGAATATATCTCCAAATATTTCCTACGTTTCTATAGGGAGAATGGAATACACAAGAAATTTATCACAAGGTACACACCACAGTAAAACAGTGATGCAGAAAGGAAGAATAGGACCATCATGGACATGGTCAGAAGTATGTTGAAGGAAAAACATTTTCCAAATGAGTATTGGGCTGAAGCTAGCAATTGTGCAAAATATATTTTGAATAGATGCCCAACCAAAGTTTTTATGAATAGAGTTTCGGAAGAAGCATGGAATGGAACAAAGAATTTTGTCACTCACATGAAATTATTTGGATGTTGGACAACAAGGGGGAGAAGTGTATCTTTGTTGGATACAGTGATGAGTCCAAGGCATACAAACTCTATAATCCATCCACCAAGAAAGTTATAATCAATAGATATGGGCAGTTTATTAAAGAAGAAGCTTGGGTTGGAAGCTTAGAGAAAATAGTGAACGTGAATACATGTTTGTCTCACGAAGAGCAAGAGGAATGCACAACAACAAAGAATTCGTCCATGGTGGTTCCTCCTCCACCTACACAAGAACAACAAGCACACCACAAGTAGGAAACAAAACATCCTTGAGAAATCAAGGAAGTGATTCTCCAAGCACACCGCAGGGATTAGAAACTCCCTCGAGTTCAAGTGGAACTCCAAGCACACCAAGAAGAACAAGATTCATAAATTTGACTGAAATTTATGAGCAAGAAGCTGATAATAATAATGGTATTAATTATTTATTTTCTTTTTTTTTTCATGTTGATTACCCAATCCATTTTGAAGATGCGGTAAAAGAAGAAAAATGGATTGAAGCAATGAATGAAGAGCTTGGTGCAATTGAAAATAATGACGCATGGGATTTAGTGGACCTCCCATAAGGTAACGAAGTCATTAGAGTAAAATGGGTCTATAAGACCAAGTGAAATGTTGAAGGCAAGATTGAAAGACACAAAGAAAGACTTGTTGTGAAAGGTACAAGAAACAACATGGAAGAGATTATGAAGAAACCTTTTCACTTGTTGCAAGGATGGAGATAGTGTGGACCATAGCAGCACAAAAAAAGTGAAAAGTCTACCAAATGGATGTGAAATCAGCATTCCTGAATGGAGTGTTGAAAGAGGAGGTATATGTTAAACAACCTCGAGGCTATGAGATTGAAGGCCAAGAGCACAAATTGTGCAAGTTGAATAAATCTCTTTATGGGCTAAAGAAAGCACCAAGAGCATCGTACAACAGAATAGATGCTTACCTGATAGAAAATGGTTTTTAAAAATGTGATGGTGAACCCACACTCTACATCAAAAATAAAATCATGGTAAGATCCCTATCGTTGTTTTATATGTAGATGATTTAATCTTTACTGGCAATGAAGTTTCTCTCATTGCTGATTTTAAAGGAGTCATGAAGAGTGAATTTGAAATGACTGATTTGGGTTTATTGAAATACTTCTTGGGCATAGAAGTAAAGCAAAATGAAAAGGAAATTTTTATTTCCCAAGAAAAATATGTTGTAGAAGTTTTGAAGAGGTTTAACATGCAGAACAACAAGGCTACAGTAACTCCAAATGTCATGGGGTTGAAGTTAAGCAAAGAAGATTGCAACAAGATTGCCCATCCTACATTGTATAAGAGAATATTTGGCAGCCTCATGTATTTGATTGCAACTAGGCCTGATATTATGTATGATGTTAGTTTAATTTCTAGATTCATGGACACACCAAAGGAGATACATTGGCAAGAAGCCAAGATAATATTGAGGTATGTGAATGGAACGAAGGAGTATGGTGTTCTATACTCCTCAAATGATAATTTTAAATTGTTTGGTTACACTGATAGTGATTGGGCTGGAAGTGTAAATGATAGGAAGAGAAAATCTGGGTATGTGTTTTATTTAGGATCGGGAGCCATGTCATGGGATTCCAAGAAGCAACCAATATTTTTTTATCAACAACAGAAGTAGAATATGTGGCAGCAACAGCAACAGCATGCCAAACAGTATGAATGAGAAGGA
Source organism: Pinus albicaulis (assembly GCA_034641835.2). Lineage (NCBI taxonomy): Eukaryota > Viridiplantae > Streptophyta > Pinopsida > Pinales > Pinaceae > Pinus > Pinus albicaulis. The sequence goes on along the minus strand of CM076578.1, from coordinate 1,522,095,864 downwards.
TGTTGAGAGATTCATGTCATGAAAAATACAAGGGAACCACAATTTATTGTGATAACATCTCAACAATAGCATTATCAAAGAATTCTTTTTTCCACAAGAGAAAAAAGAATATTGATGCAAAATATCACACTATAATAGAATTGTTTAAAAATGGTGAGATTGTTTGCAGCATTGTAGGACATAGGAAAAATTCGTTGATATCCTCACAAAGCCATTAGCACAGAAGAGTTTTGAGTATCTCAGAAAATGTGTGGGAATGACTGATGGTGGTAGTTGTGATTAAGGGGGAGTGTTTGAATTTTCCTCCCAACCACCACCATGAATAAACATTGGCGCAACCCACACTTCATCACTTTTTTTATTGTAGAGAATGACATCAGTAGATCGAAGAGCCGGAGGAATTTTCATGCAACACAACAAGCAAAGTATCTGAGCCTTTTAACTCTGAGTCTATTCCCAACCATTGCATTGACTTACCTTTTTGCCTGCAAGTGCATTTCACAACTTTTATGCTTTAACTTGTAAGCCTTTCTGTTGTTAAGTTATTTCCCCAACGATGTGGTATCGACAGGACCTACCATACATCCAACCACATTGCAAATGACCATTTCCTTTGTATTTTCTTCTTCGCAACTTACCACACTTTACCGCTCGCAATATCAAATTCGTAAGATTTTAATCTTACCTTCCGCACATCCGCATTGTTAAGTTAAGTTTCCGCCGATGCGATATCGGCGGGATCCACTGTTTAAGTCGCCCGCAGAGCGCAAGTCGCAAGTTTTAAGTTTTACCTTTTTATGCCGCCGGCAAGTTATTTTATTTTGTTTGCAATGCGGTCACAAGAGGGGGCTAGTGTCAAGCTCACGAGGGCAGCGGATTTCGCACGTCACAAGTTATACCACTTACCTTTCTGCAACCACAAATTTATGTTATTTGATTTGCAATGTGATATCACTATCGCATATGGCTATCGCAAAGTTTTAAGTTTACCGCCAAACCACTGTAGGCTATGTTATTTTGGATGCAATGTGATGTGCCACATCACATCACACATCGCAATTCACAAAGTTTAAAGGATAGTGTGAGAGTTAAAATTTATTTTCGTCAATCTACGTGGATGCAATGTGGACCAAAACCGCATTGCATAAGATTTGAAGTCCACCAGTTTGTGTTTTTTAATGCGTTTTCACATGTTTTTGTGTATAAGCAGGAATACGTCCTGTGTGTTGATTAATGAAGAAATGGGTTTGTTGACGGCCCAAGGACAAATTTTTTTGAACGATCGTTCAAGCATTGAAGCAACATTAATTAGATTAGGTTTTACAAGCTTTGGCCTTTTGATATATAAGCTATGTAATTTTCATTATGTTAGAGAGAGAGAAAGGAATAGAAACTGAAGTTTGTTCTTCTCTTGTGTTTTTACATTGCCTCTATGTATTGACTGTTAATTTTCGCATTATTTTGAATTCTCTATGTTGTGGGGGAAACATATTTCTTCTGTATGATTTTATTAAAAAAATTTCAACATTAATTGCATATGTGAACTGTTGTGGCCGAATGTTATCCCCGGTGTTGCAGAAAACACTTATTGGCGTATTTTTTCTACTCTCAATGTCATTGTAAAAGTTATGATTGTTATAATGCAAGAAGCAACCATCTAGTTGAATAAATCCAGAAGTGTTGTGGCATCGATGAACAAGATTTTCTTTGGTCGTCGATGTGCACTTCTTGCAACCAGAAGAATCTAAATCTCCCCTGCACTGCACAATCCCATAAACTGTGCTATTATTGTTTCCCACCTGAGAAACAATACTAGAGGTATTGAACCCACTGACATAAACATTGTTCACAAGTGAATCCAAAACCTTGTTTAGATTAAGTTGAAATGGGCTACCATTTCTAAATGTATAGTTGTCGTTGTTCCCATAGTTGCTCCAAACGGTAGGAGTCTCGGGATCAACAACTACTAATTCTATACCAGTAACTATAAATAAGACATTGCCGAACAATGATTTCATGTCCATCGCCATAACCACCTCCTCTTTCGCGTCTCTGCCTAGTTACGGTGCTACTAGATGGCATGGTAATGTGCGGGCAGCTAATGTAATCCGATGGCCTTATAAAGGTGAACTTATCATATTAATTTTCAGATTTTCTACTGCATGGAATATTGTCATTGAAAAAAAAAAATAGAAGCGTGTGCAACTTGCCTTCACCAAAATTCTTATCCTTCTTAGTTGTTGCTGTGACTCGACCATGACCAGGAACGTCTATTTTCAACCCAGTGACCGAAACCCTTTGCCTACTCCACCTGTTTCATTGGTACAGATTGGTTAGACAGTTTGATCAAATTTGATGATAGCAAAGCTTGATTTTTATTTGAGAGGAAATTCCATCATTATTTTGGGTTAAAAAGTTTAAGATATTTCAGTGTAATTTAGGAAGGTTAAATCTCTATTATTTATTTAATAATTATTTATAATTAAATTAAAATTCTAAAATTTTTATTATTAAATAGTTATGATTATCAACATAAATTTTTTTAATATTTGAATATATTATATATAAAGTTTTTTTTGTGATAATCACATCTAAATATATTTTCCCCATGTTTTTCTAATCACCAATGTAGTTACATGTGATTATCACCGAAAGACTTTATATACATTTTATGGATCACCGAAACAAAATTCCTAATATTTTAATATATTATTATTACTATGAAAAAATTTCATTTTCAAAATAGAAAAATCTCATATTCAAAATATTATTTTTTTAAAATATTAAAATATATTATTATTATGGAAAAATCTCATATTCAAAGCATTAGTTCTCTTTATCTCTATTCTCCTATAACCAGTCTAGATCTATCTTTTCAAGAGATTTGAACCCTATAAACTCAACCAAAATAATAATTTATTAAAAAAAATAATTTACAATAAGTTAAAATAATTTTTTTACCACATTAAAATATTTTCAAAACATTACATTACATTACATTACCACACTAACTTAAATAACTCTAAATACAATTATATTATAATTATCATTTACAATTTTATTTTATAAAATACATTCGAATATATTCTTATTATTATCATGTAAAACCACTTATATTTAAAATATGATTTCTCATTTTATTTGCTTTAAGAGATTTTATTATTATTCGAAAACAAAAGCAGTTACTTTATTACTTTATATTTTAAATAATACTCTTTTATTATTCCCAAAAAAAATTAAACATCACAAAAAAAAAATACATTAAAAATTTGAAAGATAGAGAGATGCGTGAAGGCCAGACATTAAAATGAAAAGCATTAATAAAGAAAAATCAAATAATTTTATAAACATTATATTTTATCGATATTTAATTAAATATTCAAATCCTGAAAAGGGGATAAATATTCAGGGAGGTAGAAAAATACTTTATGATTATTTGCACTTTTCGACGAATTTGAATGTCCAAGTGGAGAGTACCTCTCAACTTAACAAACAGTAACTAAATACTTTATTAATAATATTTTTAACGAATAAAAAATCTATATAAAATACAACCTTTTAAGAAAACTATTAAAAATAATTGATTCTTTTTAATAAATTAATGGAAAAGATTCGAGACCGATAACAACGACCAAGTTCATGAATCACTAATACATCATTCTCTTTTGAAATTTTGATGTTTGTTTCAAAGGTTTAAATTCTAACAATTTAAGTTTATGTTAAATAAATATAATTTTTATTAATAAATCATTTAGTATTATTATTTTTATTATTACCTTTATTATTTAATTATTTAGTGATAGTCAAAGTAACTTAATTAGCTATCAATTGACTATTAGATTCCATTTTCAAATCTCTGGACTAGTTTATCTATGGATTGTGTGTTTGGAGTGACATGGTTCAGTTAGTGGTAGTAGTTGGAATTGATCCAATATTATGCCAATATGAGACTAGACTAATTGTTTATTCCTGTAATAAAAAAAAAATATAAAATTAAATTATCACTAACATTTTTATAATATAATTTTCATAAGACTTATTTTATGCTATTATATTGTTGAAAGAAACATCTTTGAATGGAATTTTGTTGAGATTCACTAGTAAAATTGTTACTCACAAGGAGATGGAGATGTCATTGATCAAAGTTATCTTCATAATTTAGGTCTTTTAAATGACATTTTTGGATAAAAATGAGTAACTAGCATCCTAAGCACGACTGTATAGTTAGATGAATGGGTTTATTAAAGAAAGTAATGTTGAATGGAATTTTGTTGAGATTCATTAGTAAAATTGTTACTCACAAGGAGATGTCAGGAGATTTCATTGATCAAAGTTATCTTCGTAATATATTTAGGTCTTTTAAATGACCTTTTTGGATAGAAAACACTAACTAGCATCCTAACCACGACTGTATAGTGAGAGGAATGGGTTTATGAAAGAAAGGAATGAAATTGCTCTCAAAGGAAGTAGTATATGAAAAAACAATGAAATGAATATATCTACATAATAGTTATGTTAGTAGTGAACATGCTTGTGGAAGAGATGATGTAATGTGGAAGAGTTTAGGTATTTGTATTACTATGACTTGGCTACTCTTGCTAAACCTTGTGGGATTGATTAGCTCATTATATTATAAAATAAAATAAAATAAACTTTTTAATATGCATAAAAGGATCTACTAGCTCGTGTTAGTGCATCCTCAATTCTCAATAATGGCTTATTTTTACAAGGGAAGATTAGTATGAAAGCCTCTACAGTTTGGATGAAGTGAAATTGGTAGAATTATTGGAGACTCCCAATAGTGTTCGCTTAACCTAAGAAGACCCACCATCCACTATTTGTAATAACCTATTTTAGCGTCTTCAAACTATATCAAACTTTCGTAATTTCACAACTACAAAAACATGTTTAAAATCTCAAGATTTATTTTTTAAGCCATATTAAAAGCATGTAAAAGAAATATGATTTATGGATTTTTCCACAACTTAAACAACAAGAAAAATAATACCTAGTTATAGTCACTTGGTTGTGGTTCTCCTTTTGGGCCACCCGATTTAATATGTCATCATGCCAAGTAGGAAAGTCCACACAAAATACTATGTACCATGAGATTCTAAATTCAAATCCCTCGAGTTTGCGCATGGACTACATGTTGGCCTCTAGGGTTTGGATGAAGTGAAATTGGTAGAACTTTTTGAGACTCCCAGTAGTGTTCGGTTAACCTAAGAAGACTCATTATCCACTATTTTTAAGAACCTATTTAGGGTCCCAAAACTATATCAAAATTCCACACTATCACAGCAAAAAAAACAACATACTCAAAATCTCAAGATATTTTTGTCACAACATATTAAAAACATGTAAAATAAATTTGATTAATGGAAATTTTCATACCTTAAACAACAAGAAAAAGAATACCTCATTATAGTTGCTTGGTTGTCGTGCTCCTTTTCGGACCACCTGATGGAATATGCCATAGTACCAACTAGAAAATTGCATCCAAAATATTATGTACCACGATATTCCATGTTCAAATCCCTCTAGTTTACACATGGACTACGTGTTGGCCTCTAGGGTTTTGATGAAGTGAAATTGGTAGAATTTTTGGAGACTCTATCTAGTGTCCACCTAACCTAAGAACACTTACCATCCACTAATTTTCATAACCCATTTTGGAGTCCTCAAAGTATAGCAAAATTACAAAATTTTCCAACAAAAATATACCCAACATATTTAACATCTCAAGATATATTTGTGAGAACATATAAAAAACATGTAAAACAAATTTTATTTATGGAAATTTTTATAACTTAAATTACAAGAAGAATAATACCTAGTTACGATGGCTTAGTTGTGTTGCTCCTTTTGGGACCACTCGAATGAATATGCCACCATGCAAACTAGGAAAGTATATCCAACTTCCTAACTAGGGAACCTCCACGAGTTCCCTGTCCCTTCAATCCCAATTCCAAACTATGGCCATAGTGTGTATGATATCCCTATTCCAACACCCCTCTACTTTCGAACACCAAAATACACCTCTCTGATAGCCAATCCTCTAAACACCCAAGTTCCAAACCCAAAAATCAACCCAAAGTTCCAAAACGAAATCAATCCCCAAAATCCTCCAAAATTTCCCCCAAAGTTCCTTAGTGAGAATCCCTCTCTCCCAAAATTTCCTGCACTTATCTTCCCCATCCCCCGTCCCCCAACCTCATGAATGTTAAAAACCTCTCATTAATGTTAGCAACCTTCATTACCTTTTTTGTGTCACTCACACCCATCCTCTTATCCTTTAATTAGATCGACGGGATCATACCTTGTTAGGCCATAAAGAAAATAAAATATTAAATAATAAAATAATAATTATAAGTAACAAAATAATAACATTTTCTTAATGCGAGTCAAATCAAATTGGATTCTTGAGAATCCTAATTAACCAAATATTAATATAATTATTATAATTAAAAATATTTATTTATTTATTAATATTGATTAAGTGTGAATAATTTAATTACCGACTAATTAATCTTGACGATTAATTAAGCTTAAGACTAGTCATAGAATAGTAATGTATGAGTGTGATGATCCAAATTTATGAAGGGAATGAAATAAAATTCATATTTATAATCAAAACATAGAGATTCAATCAAACTTGAATTCTATTAATAAATGGAAAGTGTTGATATTGTAAAGATACATAATGGAAATAAACTACTTCAAATGGTGGTAACTTATCACTGAGTAGAGATGTGATGGCTACACACCTTTGTGAGCGTGAGTTGCAATGAGGCAAAAAGTCCATTTTTAACATCATAAGCAATAAGGAAATCATAAACATCCAGAAACCTAGCCCTAGGAGATAAAACACAAAAGGCTTGTGGACCCCACTAAGGTTAGTCTTTACATCAGCTTCCTAGGGTCATAACTTTTACATACAATATAGGTTTGGTGTCCTCAGTAGCCTATTGGAAAGATCTAGATGAGAACTACACATTTCACACTGGCCTAGTCTATGCTTAAAACTATAGAGTGGGTCCCTTGTATGTCAATAAAACATCCTTTATGGCCTCAAAATGGCCATGGACGTTTAGGACCTGAAAAACTATATAAATATTGTCAATATGGAGAATTGTGCTTTGAGTTTGTGGAGTAGGTGGATGGCCACCGATATCCACCTAGATTAGTCATATGCCCTTAATAATAAATGGTCCTAATTGCATTGAGTTCCCCATGAGATGGGTAAACTTCTATTAAATTTGGCTCTTGCTAAGCCACTTGCCTTGGTGAAGAAGTTGTTTGACTTTCACAACCTAATAGAGTTGGATGTGTTGTTGGTGGGTATCTTTTTTATTGATGTCAATGATCTAATATGTTGTAGCATACTTGATGTATTTAGGATTGATCATTTTGGTGTGCAATTGCTCAAGTGCCTTTCAGGTTTCCAACAAAAGTGGATAATATGATCGAAGCAGCTCCACTTGTAGCTCCACGTTGAACACTAGCTGTAAGCCAAGGAATGAGGGAACATTCAACACTAGGTATAAGCCAAGGAATGAGAGAATGTTGAATTCAAAATCATTGTCACACACTATCTATCTGATTTTGTAAAAACCATATAAGAATAATTTGAGCTTCCTAATGAAACTAGTAAGATGTTCTTTTGTAAATATAACCATACCTTATCACCAACCTAAAATTTATTTGAAACCTTATGCTAGTCGTGTTGATTCTTGTACTTTGCATTGACTTTTTAGAAGATGTCATGGGCCTATTGCCATTGTTGAACCCACTCAATTAATTTTTCAGTAGCAAGGGAGTTAGTCTCAGTTTTGTATATGCAATCAAAAGAATACAAACACACGATATATATTTGTATAGACAGCCTTTTTTATTATATCCTTTCATGAAGAGATAATATGTAATTCGAAAGAAAGAAGGCAAGTCAAATGATCTAAACTCTTCTACTACTTTTTAATTTAATATGAAGTAGCGTTTTGAAAAAAAGAGTACTGATTGTTCAGTAAATTATTTATATATTTCACCAAGATAATTATAGATAGTCTGCAAGTGAAACTAGACAATTTGCCTTCGCAGGCCCCTTCCAACTCTAATCTTTAAAAAAGCAGATAACTGAATACTCTCTTATATCGTATAATTCCTTCAGCTTATGCATCCCAATGGATTTAAACGACTCTCACTGCTTCAATAATTCCCTAATTTAAAGATCATTCTGACATAACTGACAAGATAAAATAACGTCATCTTATAATAAACTGAGAGGCTTTGCTTGACTTCATCTCGGCTCCAGATAAGCACCTCCGGATCGTGTGTCGGAAGGTCTCGTTGAAGAAGTTGCTGCGCTGCTTGATGTTTTGACATCACATTAATTCTAGGAAGTTTAACTTGGTCATGTACCCTTTGTGGGCGAAGGAAGATTTTCCCACTCATTTTCCAGGCTCCTCTTCGGTACGTTACACTCGAGACTAGAGAAACGTTTCCTCCTTAGAATCACCATGACAGCAATTAATCCAAGCATACCGACGGCTACTACGCACAGAGTTAGCGCAAGCGTCCTAGATCTTTTATGTTCTGCAAATTTGCACAATTATTCTCAGTGGCTTTGTATGTTAGTTGCCCAGAATTAAACCACTAGATTAGCTATTATGGTAAAGTAGGTGTAGAGTATACCAGAGGATACGGGAGGACTTTGTGCTGGAGGTGGGGAGATAACGGAACTGTCGAAGAATTCATAAACCTCGTAACGCAAATAGCAGTTCTCAGATCCGAATTGTGCCCCCAGAGCTCCAGTTTGGCATTTGAATATATTTTCTAAGGCATACGTCAGGCACGATACGCAGCTTGTCCGGGACAGATCTCTCCAACACTGCGCTAAGCTGTAGATGTTCCCCGTTAAACTAGAAGGCTCAGCGGCTGTATCTGCAGCGAAAAGTTTGGGACTCTGAGCAGCTTTAAGGGTAATATTTGAGAGGCGGGCCTTAATAGCATCTGTGAATTGCTGTGGCCGACTGCTGTCCCCGGTGTTGCAGAGAATACTTATTGGCGTATTCTTTCTACTCTCAATGTCATTGAAAAAGTTATGATTGTCATAACGCAAGAAGCAACCGTCTAGTTGAATAAATCCAGAAGTGTTGTGGCATCGCTGAACAAGATTTGCTTTGGCCGTGGATGCGCACTGTTTGCAATCGGAAGAATCTAAGTCTCCCCTGCACTGCACAAGCCCATAAACCGTGCTATTACTGTTTCCCACCTGAGAAACAATACTAGATGTATTGAATCCACTGGCATAAACATTGTTCACCAGTGAATCCAAAACCTTGTTTCGATTCAGTTGAAACGGGCTACCGTTTCTAAATGTATTGTTGCCGCTATTCCCACAGTTGCTCCAAACGGTAGGAGTCTCCGGATCAGCAACTGCTAATTCCATACCAGTAACTAGAGTGACTATAAGTAACGCACTGCGAAACACTGATTTCATGTCCATCGCCATAACCACCTCCTCTTTCGCGTCTCTGCCAAGTTGTGGTGCTACCTGATGGCACGGCAGTGTGGGGGCAGATAGTGTAATCCGATGGCCTTATAAAGTTGAACTTGGCGTATTAATTTTCAGATTTTCTACTGCGTAGAATATTGTCACTGAAAAAAACAAATTAGAAGCGTGTGCAACTTGCCTTCACTAGAAATCTTATCCTTGTTAGTTGTTGCTGTGACTCGGCCATCACCAGGAACGTCTTTTTCCAACCCAGTGAGTGAGACCCGCTGCCTACTCCACCTATTTCCATGGTACAGATTGGTTAGACACTGGGATGAAATTTCATGATAGGAGACTCAGATTTTTATTTGATAGGCGGTTCTATGCTTAGGAAGGGTTAAGTTAGTTAGGGTTAAAAGTTAGGATATTTGGGTATATTTCAGGAAGGTTTAATTTCTATCATTCATTTCAATAACTATTAATAATTAATAATTAAATTAAAATTTAAAAGGTTTATTTTGAAATAGATACCACTATCAACAAAATATTTTTTAAATATTTTAATATATTATTATAGAAAAAAATTATATTCAAAGTATTATTATTTTTTTATATTAAAATATATTATCATTATGGAAAAAATTTATATTCAAAGCATTATTTTTCTTTATCTCTATTCTCTTATAATTAGTCTAAATCTATTTTTCAAGAGATTTGAACTTTCTTGATTTTTAACAAATCGAAGAGTTAAATAGATTTAAGTCACTTTAATTTCCCCTTTAAATAAACTATATTTCACATAAATATCATGGTTTAGTAATATGGATTCTCCTATACCTCAAACTCAACACCACTAATAATAATTCATAAAAAATAATAATTTACTTTTTTATCCCATTTTTTTTAACTAATTTAAAATGTTTTCAAAACATTATATGACATCAAAACATGTTTACCACACTGAATTAAAGAACTGTGGACACAATTAAATTGTTTTTCCTCCTAAAAATTCACCTATTCAAAACCCGAAAAGATAGAATATATATATTTTCCTAAAATTTTATAAAATACATTCAAATAAATTATTATCATTATCATATAAAACTACTCAAAATATGATTTCTCATTATTTACTTTAAGATGTGATTCCTCGTTATTTACTTTAAGAAACTTTATTATTATTCCAAAACAAAAGCAGTCACTTCATTACTTTATATTTTTAATAATACTATTTTATTATTCCCAAAAATATTAAACATTAAAAATAATTTAAAGATAGAGATATGTGTAAAGCCCACATATTATTATCAAAAATATTTTAACAATGGAAAATCGATGTGACACCCCAAGTGTCGTAAATATGATTTTTGCATTTACTTTACTATTTAGAGGTAAATAATAGACTTAGTGAAAAGTTTGGTGAAACTGTTATACTTAAGGAAAAATTGTTGATTTATTTTTGGTTAAAATTTACAAATCTAGGAATTTACTAACATACCCAAGAAGGAGTTAGTCGCGGACACTTGGAGAGTTAGTTACTCTCTTCATAGAGAAAACTTCTTAGAGGGAAAACGGGGTCGAGGAAGGCAGGGGAAGAGAGGTTGGAGGCACCCGAAAGAAGATGGATTTAGAGGCAAGGCGTTTCTTAGAAGGTACTCTTGAGTTGGGCTCCGAGCTAGTGGAGTCAGAATAATAGGAAAATATTCTTGGGTGGATTGGGAGGTTCTAGTGCTAGAATAGATTTCGGTGGTCACTAGGGCTCAAGGGGAGATCAAGCGTTCTTGTCGTTTTCATGATTGGGAGAAGAGGTCGATTTTTTAGTAAATTCATGGGCTATTAATTGAAATATAAGTATACTAAACTCCTATGTGGATTTACAAATTTATATTTTTCTCTGAATTAAATCACTGAAAACAAAAGAGAGGTAATGAAATAATTTCATAATAGAAAAACTATTGTAAATTACAACACAAACGTTGGATAGAAAAGTGTAATGATTTATACTGTTCATCTTTATGTTTCTCAAATGGTAGCTCCATTGGAATTAAGGAATAAGGAACTTGGAACTGCAACGAATCAACCGAGTTGACTGTTATTTAGAATTATTTCTAGCACGGCCATAACGGTTAGATTTTACCACAGGGTTAGATGTTGTTGTTGGAATTACTCCCAACCACAGTCATGAATAAATGTGGCAGCAACCCACGCTTCTTTGAATTCTCTGTGCAAGGAAGGACATAGCCCAGTTTGCAAATCTTGAGACGCTTTCTCTCAATCCACACAAAATCTGAAACAAAGCACTGACAACCATACTCTGTGTTTAATTCCCTTCCTTCGTTGAGTTACTGTTGCCCGCACTTTGCCACCTGCAGGTTTTCTTGTTTACCACTTAAAGTTTCATTGTAAGTTATTTCCTCGTCAATTCGATATCAGCGAGACCCACCACATAAACCTTACCTCATTTGAAATCTTCTACAAACCTTTGTATTCTGCCATTTCCTTGATTTACACATTTCGCACTTACCAGGATTTTCATGTCGTCGCCCGCACTTCGGAGGATTTAAGTTTTAACCCTTAAGGCTTCCGCCGAAACTAAGTTTCCACCGATGCGATCTGGCAGGACCCAGCTCAAACCTTTGCCGCACTTACCACTGCTTTTGCACCCATAGCCTGCACTTCGCAAGTTATAAGTTTTAACTTTAAGAACTACCTGTAAGTTATTTTGTTTTTTTTGCGATGTGATCGCAAGAGGGGCATGTGTCAAACTCAGGAGGGTAGTGCAAAAGCACACATTGCAAAGTTTAAGTGTTTCTCGTATCGCGCAATGTTAAAAGTTAAAATTGACGATGAGCGATTTGTGATGGGGCGATGGATGCGATGTGATTTCCCTGTTGAAACTCATAAAATTTCAAGTCCATTTGTTTGTGTTCTGAATGTGTTTTGTATGTTGTTTCATGTGTAAACAAAAAATTAGAATGGAAGGATGATTTTGTTGTTGAACATCCAATCCAGCATTGAATTACATTAAAGTTTTAGGCTTCGGCCAATTTTTTTATAAAACCTATGTAATTTCATATTTTTACTATGAAGGAATGAAAAATTGGAATTGGTTCCTCCCATGTTTCGCCCTCTTTCTGTGTATTGTTATTTCCGCATTTTAGCGCATTCTGTGTTGGAAGGGGGAACACATTTCTCTATGTTTGTTTTATTCAATATTTCGAACATGGTATCGGAGCAGGTCTAAGCTCTAAGTGAAAGAACGAGCTCTCTTTACTGAAGAATCTATAAGATTGGTTGTAGAAGCAGAAGTCTTCAGCAGCGAGAAAGCTTTTACAACAGTGAGAAAGTTTTTTTTGTTGCACAGTCAAGATGGCAGTAGCTGGCACAAGCCTGACAAATCCACAATTTCCACAATTCAAGGATAAGAATTATGATTATTGGGCCATTAAAATGAAGGCCCTGTTTTCTTCACAAGATATTTGGACGCTGGTGGATAATAGTTTCCAAGAACCAGCAGATGCAACATCACTTAATGCTTTGACACGAGCACAAAGAGATTTGTTGAGAGAAAATAAGAAGGACTCCAAAGCCCTCTTCTATATCTTCCAAGCAGTACATGAGAGTATTTTCCCAAGAATTGCCGCAACAACAAAGTCTAAGGAGGCATGGGATACCCTCCATACAGTCTACCAAGGTATGGAAAAAGTGAAGATAAAAAGACTTCAAATGATAAGGATAGATTTTGAAACTCTCTGCATGAAAGAGTCTAATAACATAGACTTATTCTTCACACGTTTGATTGGGTTGGCTACCCAAATCAAGTCTCATGGAGAGACACTTGAAGGAAGAATAATAGTGGAGAAAGTGTTAAGAAGTCTACCATCAAGATTTGATGCCATAGTAGTGGCCATAGAAGAGACAAAGGATCTCTCACAATTTTCAATAGATGAGCTTCATGCATCACTAATGTCTCATGACCATAAACTGAATAGAGCATCGAACTCCTCATTGGAGCATGCATTCAAGACACAAATGTCTTTTGGTCGAGGAAGATCAAACTACCGAGGAATAGGAAGAAGCCCACACACAAGTGGAAGAAGAAGCCCTGCAAGCACAAGTGGAAGGGGCAACAATCAGAATCCAAGAGAAGGCTCAAGCCAAAATTAAGCACAATGACAATGGTATGGTAAATCTCAAGTCCAATGTCATTATTGCAAAAAGTATGGGCATTATGCAAATGAATGTAGAAAGAAGAAAAATGACATGAGTAATAAACCTAGTGTAAATTTCACAAAAGAAAATCAGAACCATGGTAATGTGCTTTTAACTTGTAATGTAGCACAATAAAAACAAGAAGATATATGGTTCTTAAGTTCAGGTTGTAGTAACCATATGACTGGAAACATAGCAATGTTTGCCAATCTGGATGAGAGTGTGAAATTTGAAGTGACAACGGGGACTGATAGCAAAAGTCTCTGTCATGGGGAAAGGAAGAGTAAAAATACTTACAAAGAAGAGAGAGAAGAAGTTTGTGCCAGATGTCTATTATGTACCTGGCTTGAAATGTAACCTTCTAAGCATTGGAAATCTCATGAATAAGGGCTATAATGTGTTTTTCAATAATGATGTGTGCACAATCATGGATATACCTCCAAGAAGACAAGTCATTGAAAAAGTGCATATGACAAGAAATAGGATGTTTCCTCTCAAGATCAAAACAAACTTGAAGGGAGGAGGTGTTGTAGCAGCAATCACACAAGAAGTCTTTCAATAAGAAATGAAAGATGAGAACTGGTTATGTCATTTGAGATTTGGACATCTCAATTTCGGAGTTTTGAATTTGTTGCATAGAAAAGGGATGGTAAAGGGATTACCACTCATAGATAAAGCAAACAACCTATGTGAAGGCTGCATCTTGGGAAAACAACATAAAGAAACATTTCCAGCAGGAAAGAGTATAAGGGAAAAAGCACCCTTGGAGACTTTCTACTCATATTTGTGTGGACCAATGCAAACGCCATCACTAGCTGACAGTCATTATGTTTTGACATTTATAGATGATTACTAAAGAAAGACATGGGTTTATTTTTTAAAACATAAAAGTGAAGTGTTTCAACATTTCTACCACTTAAAATTTCATGTTGAGAAGCAAAGTGGACACTACATAAAAGTGTTGAGAACTGATAGAGGAGGAGAGTATATCCAAAGACTTCCTACGTCTCTGCAGGGAGCATGGGATTCACAAGCAGTTTACCACAAGGTATACACCTCAACAAAACGGTGTAGCAGAAATAAAGAATAGGACCATCATGGACATGGTAAGAAGTATGTTGGAGGGAAAGCCTTTTCCAAATGAGTATTGCACATGTTGGCTTGAGGGGGCCTGGCCCAGGTTTGGAGGTTAAGGTTTGCCAACAAACCCCTATACTACTGGCCCTTTCGGCAGTGATCTACTTCTGCAGGCCAAAGTCTCACCCGAAGCAGTATGAGAGGGTGATGGAACCAGGTTTCCGCACCCTGGGGGAGAGCAGGTAAGTCAAGATGGTCTGTAATTATTGGATCTACACAACAAGAGGCTATCGCAGGGTTTTTAGTATATAACCAGAATGCAGGTTATCAGATCTACTTCATAGGTTTGCATCCACATGCGTACTACCAGCTATGATCACAGAACAATATAATCACAACAATTTAACAGATCACATATACATATACCAGAAACATAAGCAGTTCACAACTATTAAACATATACTTTCATACTTAATCATATAACCCAAGTCGCATCAATCATAACAGAAAAGATCTAGATAACATCAGATGTCCAAAAATACTTCGCATATATATTACTACCAAAATCCTCTTACATTCCCAGAATACCACCTATGCACACAGCCAGTAGGGTTTGTACACAGCAGGATAGAGGATCTCTGCATACACAACTAGTAGGAGTCCTAACCCAAACAACCCTACCATAGATCTAACAATTTGTGCTTCACATCAATCTCTATTCTTTTCTACCTAAGACTAAAAAATATTCATCTATTTATACCAATTTAGCCTACACATCCAATGGTTCGCAAACCGTGGTTTGTGGACTCTTGGTATACCCTTGACCCGTTACAATGCATTAGGGGATTTGACCGACCCCAAAACCCCTGCGTTAGACTAATTAAGACCAAAATATACAAGATTTATAAAAAAATCGTAGCTTTTAGGGGACCCTATTCCAATAGTCCCCCAACACAATCTTGTGACTTGTCCCAAGTCACGACAGTCATGGGTACTCCATCTTTGCCTGAAGCTGCTTGATTGCATCAATAAGTGGGGGTAGCACCCCTTTTCTTTGTGTAGCAATAGTCTGAGCTATCTTTACCAAATTTTGTGAAGTTGGGCATTCTATAGCAGTTGCGACGATCTCCAATGTCTGGTTCAACTATTTCACTGCAACATCCACATCGTGGGATAACTTGAGGGCCTCGTCCGCCCATGGTTTGAGGTGATCACTTAGCGTTTTCTTTCGCTGTCGAAAGGCCTCTATGTCATCTCTAAGGGCTTGGATGGTGCGCAATCAGGCCAAGCGCTGGGCAGGGACTAACGTAGTCAAGGAAGCCACCAATTGATCGAACTCCTCTTCCTTTTGGCGCAACGTTTGATTAATTTATCGTAGGAGAGGATCACGCTATACCTTGGTCCATAGTCGCATCATTGTGTCTAATAATAGGGTGCCTTGAGCAATTTGGCCTATGATCACATTCGTGGCAGCTGTAACTAGCGCAGCTCGTTGGGCCCTAACCTCGAGAGGTGTTTCTGGTTGCAGCTTGGCCTGTAAGTCTGCGAGTTTCTGTTCCATCTGAGCTTTAATGACCTGGATCTTCGCCCTGGAGGCTCTTAAGGCTGCGACCAGCCCTTTAATCTTGGCTTGGGGGGTAGCCGTGGTTGGTATTTCATCGGTAAAATTGGCGAAGAGTCTACCAATTAAATGCTCCAGCTCCGTCTATGCAGCCTGTACCTTGGTTACCTCAGCTGTCTCTTCTATAATGTCCTGCTTCGCTATGCTGAGCCATTGGTGGGCCTGATGGTCCCTGTGTTGAATTTCTTTAAACAATGAGCTATGTAGAACTTGCAGTGAATCATGTGGCAACCTTGCTAGATCTAGATGGACCTCTGCGCAGGCCTGTACTTGCACTCCCAAGTCAGGTGGACTTACTGTGAGGGCTGCACCTGGCAGGGGACAGAGGCGACTTTCTTCTGCAACAAGTGTTGTAATGCTAGTTGCGGAGGTTGAGCAGGTTTGGACCAAACTAGTTTGTAGTGTGTCCATTTTCAGTTGCAGGGCTCAGAGATCGACCTAAAGTGAGTCGACCGTGACTTTTTGCTACTCTTCCAGAGCCAGCCACTTGTCCTTTGTAGCCAACGTGACCACATCTGCAATTTGTTCCAGGTCGCCTTCTGTGAGTGTAACCGTTTCATCGCGTTCTATTTGTTGTGAGCGTTGCTTCTTTCGTGGCCCCTTAGTGGTCTCACCTGTTCATTTTGTTCCTCTAGGGGAGTCAGCACCTCCCGTCTCCTAGCGCCCTATACCCAGATTTCGCTGCGACCCCTTCTGTGATGGTACTTCTGCACCCTTCTTCGTATTTTTATCGAGCTGCGAATCCTTTTATGACCCTACGGTCCCTTCTTTCCCCGTGCCTTTGCTTGATCCGCTATTTCCTTTGGCTTTGGTAGTCGAGGTAACCTTTGTAGCACTCACCCCTGTGGTGCCCACTGTACCAGTTTTGAACCCGATCTTCCACTACGGAGACCATGTAGCGACTATGCGATCAATATCCTCATAGAAAACCATATATGGGAGTGAGACCCAGGCTTTATCTTTGTGCGCCCTGATTTGGATGTGTTGCATGGTGATCTGAAATGTCGCAATGGTTTTGTACTTGTCGTACACTGCTGGAGACAAGCGCGGTCGAGAGTTGATGGCTACTGCCAAGCTGCTCTGAAAAGGAACCCAGAAGACCTAATTGTCCTCGATACATTGCGCGTCCTTGGAATCCCACAAGTTGGTGTAGCGTGCTCCTTCGCACATGTTAGGAGTGAGCTCGGGGAGGACTGCTTCTTCCGATGCTTCCCATGCGACCAATGCAATGAGCAGCAGTAGCCAAGAATAGTAGAATGGGTGCCCCTGATCCTGGGCTTCGTGGATATTTTCCAAAAATTCGTTACATAGGTGCTGGGCCCAATTGAAGCACACTCCTTTTTCGCACTGTCCTACCAACTGAATGACATATGCTGGGACGGTGGCGGTCTGGAATTTGCGCATTAGCTTGCATGCTAGCAATAATGTACCCATCCACATTCCCGGGTCGCTGATGGTACTGATCATGAACCCCTAAGTATTTTGTAGTACATGGTAAGTCTCGCACACGCTGTCAGCAATATTCTGCTCATACTTCTTGCCCAACCGCAGCATTGGGTTAGGTCCTTCCATGGGGAGGCCAGTAATTCAGTGAATTAGCGCAGCATCAATAGGGATGTGGTCCCGAATCCACAAGCTACCGTCATGGACCAAGGTGAGCAGCTGGCGTACCAAGCTATTTGTAACATTGTAGTGGCCAAAATGTGGCATCCTGAGCAGGTTCAATAGTCTAGAACTAGCCAACCCACACACCTAGTGCATAGGGATGACCTGTACCTCGTCATCCTCCAGTATCTGTTCTAGGTAAAACTCAGGGGCTAGCTAGGGAAAGGCCTCATAGTTGGCTCAGTCATGATCGTCAAAATTCACCTCATGAAGCTTGCCAAAGGGTTCGCCAATGATGGGGGCCTCGCCCGAGGTTAGTGGCATCTACAAGTATATGACCAGGCCTGTTATCACTCTAGTAAATTTTATATCAGAAATATTTAAAACTTTGTAACCTACCAGAGGTAACCACAAACCTACTTTGGAAATTTAGGATCTAGCCTTCCTAAATTTCAGAGAGGGCTCTCTCTTTAAGATTTATCTTTGTTTTTTATTTATGTTTTTAGGCTAGTTATGATAGAACAATTGGTTTTGTTTGAAATGTTTGGTGGGAAATAAGATTACTTAAAGACAAATTAAAGAGGGATCTACTAGTCCATTAGGCTATGGAGTCAAGATGTAGCAGGAAAGAATGGAGGGCAAGGCCAAAAGGATGCTAATGTACTCAGGGCAAGGTAGATAACCCTTATAGATTTGAATAGGCTTTTTTGATGAAATGGCTTTCTTTTGGGATAAAAGGCAGTGAAGGATCCTTTGATCCGGAAATAGAGGAAGGAGGCAGGGGTCAAACGGGACTAGGAGCAATTGAGAATTCCTAAGTCTGGAAATCAACAGAAAAGATTGAAATGATCAAGTAGTTAAGACAGGGAGTTTTTACACTTATCATTAAATAATATTCCTAATTAATCATTTGGATTCAACAACATATATGAACTTTAGAAGAGGAAACAATGACAGTAAGAAATCACTTTACTCATTAGCTTATCGCATGAATCCTAAGTTATGAAGTCCAGTTGGCTGTTGTCCAGAATGCTGCTATGAAATCAACAAATGAGCCTCCAAAGTACCAGAAAAATTGTCTATATTAATCTCAACAACTTTATTCCACCAAAATACTTCCAAGAGTGAAGTATTTAAACAAATTCTAAACTAAAATATCTTGAAAAATATCAAGATTGGTTTACAAAATATCTCAAACTGTTTTACATAAATAGAACTTAATAAAATGACACTCAAAACTAATGAACCTATTTGGCACTATACTCATGGATATATGATGACTAAGAAGAGAATTTGAATTTGATCTCAACTCTTAGTTGATGATGAGGCATCCAAGTCACTAACTATTTCCTTTCTTTGTTGATTCTCCTCCAACAATTCTGCAAACTTGGGGTCCAATTATACCTTTTTATTTCTCAATCCAAAATAGATATGTAAAAATTGAAAGCGGTTATTGTAGATAAATATGTTTATGAAATAAACCTCTATCATTTTCCTAAAAATCCTCTCCAGCTGTGCAAAATAGGCTCTGAAACAATATGTGTAAAACAAAGTTTTACAGAGTCTGAAAAATAGGCTGTAAATATGTGCATGTATCTCTCATTATGAAATAACTGTGCAAAAAGTGAGATAGGTTTTTGTAGAGGGATCTCTTAGGAAAAAAAAAATCCTTTAGTTTTGTAAGATGTATTTCTTATTGGCCACAAGGTTCTTTGCAAAATGATGACTTAACAGGAATTTTCTGCAAAAAGTGCTTTCCAATTGTGTTTAATATTTCCCAACCCATAATGGCTGTTAGAAAAGTGAGAGAGGTTTTTGTAGTTGGACATCTTAAGAACACAAACCTCCTTGAATTTTTCAAAATTAATCTTGGATTGGTCACAATAGTTTCTGTAAAACAATGACTTAAACATGGAATTTCTGCAAAAATGTTCCTTCTTGTTATGTTTTCATCTTTTCACCTTTTTGTTCTTTTAACTGTTTTTCTTTCACTTTGGATAAACTTCATTTTTGGTGAAATTATTTTCATCTATTTTTACCATTTACTGCCTCTGTATTTACTTTTACTGTTTACCTTTGACTGCTCTGTAACTTTGTTTTAAATTTCACTCTAACTTTTACTTGATACACTTTAACCACTGATACTCTTTGACTGTTATGTTTTTAGTGTCATTATGAATTTTGATTTCACTTTTACCATTCAATGTGAAAATTTCATCATTCTGATCTCTCTCTGACTTGATTTTTTTTTTCTATGTATACAAACTATTTGTTGAATGAAGCTTTTGATTTAAGATCTGAGAATTTGGAGCAAACAAATTTGTCAACTAGTATTGAAACTGTTGGCCCAATTTCTTTTCTGATAATAACCTACAAAAATCAAACAATTTTTTAATGAAATCCAGGTCAGTAGGGAGGTGATTGAGGGCTTTTGAAAGACCTGTGGATTGAGATCTGTCTGTGGAGGTTTAACTCTGTTTTTTAGGAATTTTTGGGTTAACTAAGCAAGATTATACTATTTGCTATAGTCAATTTGAAACAGGGGGTAATTAAGCAGATCTGGGACAATTTTAAGAATATGGGAATCTAAGCAAGGGTTTATGATAGAAAACACAGGTTTTCTGGATGTAGAGGACTGAAAAAAAAAAGGATTTTTGACTTTTTGTGTGTTTTTAAACTCTTTTGAACCATGGAATTTATCTTTCAATGGATTAGAATTGAGAAATTGGCTAAAAAACCGAGCTTTAGGCAAATGGAAATTTCTGAGAAAAAATGGCTAGGGTTTGCCATGTTTTTCCAAGGTTTGGGCACACTAGAATCGGAAATTTACTTCTCTGTAGCTTAATTGGTCTGATTTAGTTGTTCAATTTGGGAAATTTGTTGGTTAAATCTAGGAAAATACCTGGTTTACAGGTGTTTTGACCGTCAAAAGGGTTTCTGGTGGCCTCAGATTTATGCTGGATCTTCGACGTTGCAAAGGGTAGCTTCAATGGTCTTTTTAGATCTAATCATAGTGGTAAATTTTATCTTTGGGGCTTGAAATTGGTCACCAGGGACTTGAAATTCTTTAAACAGTTGGGGCGGAAGTTTTTTAACCAGTCGAGGATACAAATTACGCATAACACAGTGACTTATCAAAGTTTAAAATTTTAATATAAACCATTATATTTAGCATTAATGAAAGGTCTACTCAAAGCCCAGAGCAGGTTTGGTGTTTCGATTGCGAAACATGAAGTGGTTTTCGCGTTCAACTTGGGTGGTAAGCTTTTTTTACTCAATCGAACGTGATCAAATGAAAATACACCATGTCGCATTGGGTGGTTTTAGAATACAACTTTTATCATGTGAATTTTGACAAACATCGAGCGATCACTTTGGGAGCATGAAAGTGAATGTGCACCGTTGGATTTTCTTTGATGATGCGAATGGTCAAGATTATTCTTAAGAGTTGCGGCGGAAAGTTGGGTGGGACTGGGGTTAAATGTAAGCCATTTGATTTGAAAGGTTTAGGTCTACGACAGAGTTTCAACGTGATAGCAGGGAGGAGTATGGCTGGGAATGGTGGGGCTTGGGGATTAGATATCATGTTGTTTCATGATCGTTAGATTAGAAAGGATATGGCTGATCGGGTGGCTATGGGTGAATGCGGAGGCGCTGGGAGAATGAAGGGGATGTGGAATATATGAAAAAGGGTTTATGCATTTAAACCTTGGTTTACAACAACATAAGAAACATAGGAAGGGTTTTATTTATTTAATGATATATTGTGTTCTGAAAACTTTCTTTCATATTTTTATTATATATTTATTTAAACCAAAATAGGCTTAATAACTATAGGGCGGCGAGATATTTGAATAATGTTAATTTTAACCAAAGGGGTTTTATTGTGGGTGTTTATTTAAAACATGTGGGATAATAAACTTTGGCTAAAGTTTATAATAGTGGGTTTTTAGGGGATATTTTAGTCAAAAAAGAAGTTATATTAATAGGAAAGGGTCATTTATATAGGGAATTAATAAATAAGTTAGAGATTAATATGACAAAGGGGAAGATGAAAAATACAAAAATACACCAGATGACTAAGTAAAGTGAAAACTTAAAGTAAAGCTTATCATTTTATAATTTCACCACCTTTACTTAGGATATAATGTCCTTTTGAGGGTTTTTATGCTTTATGAGATGTAGGCAGTTAATAAAATGGTGGATTTATGTATCATTAAGTAAAAATGGAGTCTTTACTTATGAAATTGCATGGTGATTAATGCATGAATGGCAGATGATGTAAATTTTGGGATTAACATAGAAATTTAACATTTTCAACTAGCCAGTCACTGAGCCTTGGGTCTGGTCCCAACAAAAGTCAGAGAAATGCTCTGAGGCTCTTTGACTGAAAGTTTGGAATGTCAAATAGCTATAGGGGAGGGGAAATTAGTGATTGTTTCTCGGTGACTGTTACACAGCAATTTGTCACCGTCCTTGCCAATCCCCATCCCGCACATTGGAGGACTCATTCCGTGACCTGTGATCAGAGACAAGACATAAAAATACTTTCATTACATCCCTCTAAAGATGAGCTTTAATTGCCCTAAAGACATATCCCTGCAAAAAACCCTAAAAATAGATTTTTTTCCATTGGCGCAGTTCCACGGTTCAGCCCTCCCGCCAAGGGGGCCAATCCTCCAAAGAGGACGCGCCAATCGACGCTCTGTAATAGAGCCGCACCCGTGCCAACCATATTAAGAGTTTTTTTTTTAAATAAAAGGTGGAAGTTTCATCCTAACAAATTCCTGGACTAATTTCTATCCTGAGTTGGGAGGTTTGGCTATGAATTTCCATAGAGAGGAAGTGGTTTTCCACCTCTCATGGAAGCTTCCTTGATGATAGGGCCAATCCCATAATTATAGGGATCCCAACTCCCCTTCCTCCTTCTATAAAAGCTTGCTCTTCTCCATGGCAAGCTAATCTCCAAGTTCCCAAGAGCTTTCACACCCTTATGCTACAAGAGCCTTCTTGATTCCCTTAAGGTCAAATCCAAGCAAGGAGACTATTGCCAAGTATCCGGAGAGAGAGGCTTGTCCCATCCTTGACAGGCTTTATCGAGACATGTTGTGCTGACGACCCGCTAAAGGAGAGTGTTGCGTCGAAGCTATGGTTATATTCCTCTTTTGACTCTTTAATGATAAGCGACTATCAGTTATGGTTCCACTCTTGTTCTTGATTATGTTCATGAGTTATGTCCTCTTCAACTGACATATAGTTGTATATACTAGATTTTATGCTTGCGTTTGTATTGTTTCTTGCATGTGCAGGTGTCCGATCACGGAGATTGTGAGGATTGTGATCTGCCAGGGCAAAGGAACGGGAGCACCACCTCTTCTTTAAACGACATCGTTGGATTCCAGGTAAGCCTTCCTCGCAAGTCGGTTTATTTACAATTAGGAACCTGCACTGTAGCGTGTTTGATTGTTGCTAGACCCGATCTGGGCTAGTAGGGATTGCCTCTGTCCGTAGAGGGGATTTACCTCCTCAACAGTGACAAATATTTACAATGATTTTCCCACCCTCTTCTACCTACCCAACATAACTCTAACATTTTTTCTTCCTTTTTTGCAGGTGCATTTGAGCTAACAACCTTAGAACATTTGATTCTTTTGAAAGCAATAAAAACTATCTAACTCTACCTTATTTCATCCAAGGACCCAGATTAAACTATTGGGTTCCTTTTTACTCTATACCTACTAAATTGTCAGGATTAAACTGTCTGACAACTCTTTATTCTGTATCTAAAATAAGTAGATTGAAACATGACAAGTCAAGATTAAGCAGTTCAACTTATCATGGATTATGGCATTTATTGACACTCTGCCATAATTAGCTGCAAAAAGTAAAAGGTAGTGGCATTTAGACTTGCACACTTTCATGTTTTATTCATATTTTTCCTTTTGGGGTATATCATTTTTTCTAAGTCCTTTAATTTTTCTTTTAGGACTTTTATCCTCTTTTTGATTTTTGATTTTTGATTTTTTTTTTTTTTTTAAATATGGGAAAACAACTTGCAAAAAGAAAAGTATGTACATATTTACAAGACTATCATAATTCAATTCCAAATTATGAATCCTATATTTATAGGACCCTAACAAGGCCATCAAGGTTCTTTGGTGTGCGGGTCGAGGGCTTGAGAGGTCGGAAGAATGGTGGCAACCAATTGATTGGTTGAGCGACCTGGGCTTTTTCTTGATCAGATAAAGGGAGGCCTGTTGGTTTAGGTGAGCCGGCCGGGGCCGCCTTTCGCAGTGACTTCACATTGCGGGGAGAAGTGAGGGGTTTTACCCAAACCCATTTTGCAGGCTTCCCTGAACCTTGTGCTTTCTCTTTACCTTTATTTGCTGCTAGAGGCGGAGTGGAGATGACTGCTTTAGATTTCGATTCAACCTCTACCACCTCCTTGGTTTCTGGCTCTATTGAAGCTATCGTTGGGTTGGTGGCCGCCATTTTGGTGTGGAAAATGAATCCCAACCCTGGCTGCTATCAGAGGGGGTAGGCGGTTCAAACATGAAAGACATACAATAGGCCCAAATTATCTTAAGGCATAGTCCCACAGAGCACAAACAAGACAAAAGATACGGAACCCTATTTTGACCTACCCTTCCCCTTTTATAACCACAGAGAGCCACTAATGGTCAGGTTAACCATAATTGAAACTTACCATCAGATAAATGGTAAAAAATCTCCAGAAATCCCTTCATTAAGCGTCGGCTTCCCGCTCCTTTCAACGGTAACTTTAGATTTTTACCTGATTTTATTGTTGCAACGACTAGTTTTCGCACCTCCCGTGTGCCCAGCGCACCCCTGTGCTTCCAATGCACTTGCTGCGCTTTGAACAGACACCTACGCCTCTTGCGCACCCATCTGGGCTTCCAAATTTGTGGCCGCTTCCTGCGTGTACCTTGGTCATACTCATATTTTTTG
This sequence comes from Pinus albicaulis, assembly GCA_034641835.2. Lineage (NCBI taxonomy): Eukaryota > Viridiplantae > Streptophyta > Pinopsida > Pinales > Pinaceae > Pinus > Pinus albicaulis. The sequence goes on along the minus strand of CM076578.1, from coordinate 1,522,070,887 downwards.
GTGGGAATATCCTGCTCTATACAGCTACTCCAACCATATAGTCATTTGATCTGATATGGTTTGAGCCGACTACCATTGAAATAACCTAGTAGCATATAGCCTAACATCTCCGCCATCCGTTATTTCCTTAACTGTATAGGGACCAAGCCAGTGTTGTTAGAACTTCCCTTGGTGTTTTGCAAACTGGCTATCATATAAGAGGACTAGTTCACCCTCCGTGAATGCCTTTTGGCGAATATGTCGATCATGCCAGGACTTATCGTGGGCCTTCTGAACCTTCTGATGGAAATTATCAATAAACAGATCTTCCTCCAGAGCCATAAGCTATGCTGAATGCTCCTCCATGATGTCAGGTTCTTCCATGTTTGTGAATGTTGCGATACGCAGACTAGGAACAATATACTCCATTGGCATAATGGTCTCCTTGCCATAGACCATCTTGAATGGGGTTTTCCCTGTTAGCTTCTTACAAGTCATCCGATAGGCCCAAAGAACCAATGGGATGTGAACGTCCCAATCCCTGCGATTGGCGTTGCAGACATTAGTCAGGGCTTGCTCCAAGATTTTGTTAAAAGCTTCGACCGCTCCATTTGCTTGTGGATGATACAAGGTGATCTTCACATGATGGATCTGAAACTCTTCAGTCAAAGCTTGTATTGTTTCATTAACAAAGTGTGTACCTCTATCGCTCATAAGGATCTTTGGAAATCCAAATCTGGTCAAAATCTGCTCAAAGATGAAGTTCGTAGCGGTATCTGCAGTGCAATCCTTCACCGCTTGTGCTTTGGCCCACCTAGTTACATAATCAGTGGCAGTAATTATGTAGCACGCACCTGTCTTCTTCCCTGGTGGATTGATTGGTCCCACAAAATCAATGGCCCATTTGTCAAAGGCTTTCAAAGCCAATTGCGGTTGTAATGACATTTTTTCTCTTCATGGTGGCTTCCCTGTCTGTTGGCATGTATTGCAGGCTTTACAATAGTCATGAGAGTCATTATGCAGGGTAGGCCACCATGGCCCAGCCCGCAAGATCTTTTGTGTCGTTTCCTTGCTTGCGTAGTGACCTCCTGTTATGCCTTCGTGAGCTTCTGCCAAGATAGCGTGTCATTCATGCTCTAGAACGTATCTGCGCTGCACTTCATCAATGCCTAGTTTATATAAATGACCTACGATAATGGTAAAATCCGCCGCCCGGGTAACCAAATCCTTTTTTGTTGTACTGAATATTCTGCAGGTGCCATGCCTGTAGTCAGGAACTGAATGATATCACCGAAGTGTGCATCAACGACCTTAATGGCGTACAGTTGCGCATTAGGCAACCCTTCCTTCAAGTTAGTAGGTTCTTCGTCTGTCTCAATTCGGGGTAAGTGATCCGGCCCAACATTCAACTTCCCTGGCTTTACTATGATTTCAAAATCGTATTCTTGAAACAACAACAGCCACCTGCAGATTCCCCCCCCCCCAACATAGGCTTATTCACCAAGTACTTTAAAGCTGAATGATCTGTAAACATTTTAAAGTGTCCTCCTAACAGATAGTGCCGATACTTCTATAGTGCATAGACCATGTCCAACCCTTCCCTCTCCGTGGTGGCATAATTGCACTCTGTACTCGAGAGTTTCCGACTAGAAAATGTGATTGGGTGATCAATGTCTCTGGCACCAGGCTGCGTAAGGACCGCTCCTATGGCAATCCCTGAAGCATCAACATGAACATGGAATACCTTTGCCCAATCGGGAAAAATAAAAATAGGTGCAGAGACCATATTTTCCTTAAGTAGCTCAAAGCTCTTCTAGCACTCGTCATCCCAAAAGAATGAAACATCTTTCTTAAAAAGCTTTTCCAGAGGTGTTGTGATCAGTGCCAAGGATCAAATGCAGTTGCCCATATGTCCAAGGATCAAATGCAGTTGTTTCTCAGTCGTAGGTATTGCCAGATTGATGATAATTGGAACCTTCACAAGGTCCACCATCAACCCTTGTCAGCAAACTATATGTCCAAGCAAGATTCCGAAGGGTACGTAGAAGATACACTTTTTTATATTCAGGGAAATCTGGTGATTTCGGCAGGCATCCAACATCATGCGCAGGTTCTAAACGTACGTCTTTACTAAGCCGAAGACAGTCCAATCATCAAAATATACTTCTAGAAATTTGTGGATGAATTCATTGAACACTGCAACAACTACCTGTGAGAAGATAGCAGGGGCATTCTTGAGTCCAAATAGCATGACTGTATACTGGAAGGATCCCCATTCCGTGGAAAATGTAGTCTTGCTGCGATCTTCTGGTGCGATTCTGATATGATGGTATCTTGAGAACCCATCAGTGAATGAGTATGCTTCCTGCCTCTTACGCTATCTAGTATCTCATCGGAAAATGGTGCCGGAAAGGGGTCATGTATGTAGGCATCATTTAACTTGCGTAAGTCCACACAGATTCAGATTTCTCCCTTAATTTTCTTTTCCTGAACTACCATCAAACTTACCCAATCTGACTTTTCGACTAGCTCGATAATACTTGCGGCGAGAATTTTATCAATTTCCTCCTTAACCTTCAGTTTATACTTAGGGTTTAGCCGATAAGGCCGCTGCTATCGGTCGCACATTTGGTTTTAGCATGATGCACATAACCCTTAGGTCCTCTGTGATCCCTTTGAGCTCTGAAAACTTGGTTGGGAATAATTCTTAGTATTCTATGAGCAATTCAGCCACCTTGCTTACAGTGTCATCATCCCAGTAGTTACCAATCTTAGCCAACTTAGGCTACTCTTTCGTGCCAATGTTGACTTCCTGTAGTTTCAGAGGTTTTGTCACATCCACAGTCTGTAGTGGAGGTCCCGCAACTGTGCGCTCCCCCTATGATTCTGGAATAGGTACATTGCGCGGATTCTCATCACATTCTTCTATAGCTATATTGCGACAATTGACAATATCCTGCATCTACGTTTCCCACGTCTGCACCCAAAATGCTGCAGAGGAGATGGATTCACCAAACACGAATGCATATATATCCTTCAGAGCTTCGTGAAGCACCTCTGAGCCCCCTGTTATTCCAAAGGCACCAATGAATTCATCCTTAAAATTTTCTTAGTGGCGGGTGCATTGATGTAGCTCCGCATCCAAGTACCATGTAGTAGGGATTGTTCCCAATGCATGAATAAAACAAGTGAACCCATTCCTTTGGAGTTCAGTTGTACCACTTTTCCTTCCAAGAAAACAAGTGTTCACGTGGGTCCCCTGGGCTAAGGAACGTCTTGACACGTACCTCATCCGGAGGCTCGAATCGCAGGATCATCATATCTTGACATTCCTCCTAGTCTTGGAACACCTCCTTCTGTGTATCCCACCATCTTGCAGGTGTTGCGTGCATAGCTAGATTAAGGGCCCATAGCCTCTGTTCTCTTGGAACCTCATCTTCAAATGTGTGCAAAAATTCCTTTATAATACCAGAACTGTCAAAGTAGGGTAGTTATCTTACCTCTACGAGGGTTCGAAGGCGGCGTTGATGGAGAGCTATGCAGAGAAAAATTCCTTACTAGACTGTAGACACTTCGATCCCCTTCGTGATTAGTTCTGTAGTACTTAAAACTACGCATCGTACCCTCGCTTTGATCGGAGCTCATTCACTTTGTATGGCCACACCAAATGATTTTTCCGCACAACAAGATCATAATCAGTAATGGCAAAGTTTTCAAAAAAATACCCCAGAAACCCTTGATGAACCTCCGCTCTGCTTCTAAGTAGGACACCTTAGTCTTCCACTCTTCTGCGGTAAACTTCGCACTGCAATTTTCTTTTACTGTGAATTCTTGAACTTGTTTTTCAAACCACTCATCGATTTCTTTCTTCTCAAGTTTCCAATACAGTCTTGGCATTACCCGATCTCTCTCAAAATGCTCCCGGTCCTGGCAACTGAACCATTTGTTGGCTCGAGGGGTCTTGACCTAGGTTCGAAGGTTAAGGTTTGCCAATAAACCCCTATACTACTGGCCCTTTCGGCAGTGACCTACTTGTGCAGGCCAAAGTCTCACCCGAAGCAGTATGGGAGGGTGTTGGAACCAGGTTTCCACACCTTGGGAGAGAGTAGGTAAGTCAAGCTGGTCTGCAATTATCGGATCTACATAGCAAGAGGCTATTCGCAGGGTTTTCAGTATATAACCAGAATGCAGCTTATCAGATCTACTTCATAGGTTCGCATCCACGTCCGTACTACCAGCTATGATCACAGAACCGTATAATCACAGCGATTTAACAGATCACAGATACATATACCAGAAACATAGACAGTTTGCAGCTATTAAAAAGATACCTTCATACTTAATCATATAACCCAAGTCCCATCAATCATAACCGAGCAGATCTAGATAACATCAGATGTCCAACAATACTTTGCATATATATTACTACCAAAACCCTCTTACATTCCTAGAATACCGCCTACGCACACAGCCAGCAGGGTCTGCACACAGTAGGACAAAGGATCTCCGTGCACACAGCGAGCAGGAGTCCTAACCCAAACAACCCTACCACATATCTAACAATTTGTGCTTCACATCAATCTCTATTCTTTTCTACCTAAGACTCAAAAATATTCATCTATTTATACCAATTTAGCCTACGCATCCAATGGTACCTTTGACCCATTACAATGCATTAGGGGCTTTAACCCACCCCAAAACCCCTGCGTTAGACTAATTAAGACCAAAATATACAAGATTTATACAAAATTCACAGCTTTTAGGGGACCCTGGTCCAACAAGGGAAGAAGTTTTCAATTGTGCAACTTATATTTTAAATAGATGTCAAACAAAAGTTGTTATGAGCAGAGTTCCAGAAGAAGCATGGAGTGGAACAAAGCAAGTTGTCACTCACATGAGAGTGTTTGGATGTGTGGCATATGCACATATCTCGGATCAGTTAAGGAAGAAGTTGGACATCAAGGGGGAGAAGTGTATATTTATTTGATATAGTGATGAATCCAAGGCCTACAAGCTCTATAATCCATCAACCGAGAAGGTAATAATCAGCAGAGGTTTTCAGTTCATTGAATAAGAAGCTTGGGATGGAATTTTAGAGAAGACAATGAATTTGAAGACATGTATTTCACATGAAGACAAAGAGGAATTGATTGCAGAAAATAATTCCTCAATGGTGGCTCCTCCTCCAACTACACAAGCTCAACAGAGCACACCGCAAGAAAGAAACAGAGAAGCAGTGAAAAACCAAGGAAGTGCTTCTCCAAGCACACCATAGGGTTTAGAAACTCCCTCGAGTTCAAGTGCAACTCCAAGCACATCTTTAGCAAATACAAGAAGACCAAAACTGAGAAATTTCAGTGAAATTTATGAGAAGGAAGAAGTAAATAGTAATGTTGGTCTGAATTATTTATTTTCTTTATTTTTTCATGTTGATGACCTAATTCATTTTGAGGATGCAGTCAAAGAAGATAAATGGATTGAAGTAATGAATGAAGAAATAGGAGAACTAGAAAAGAATGACACATGGGAGTTAGTGGACCTCCCACAAGGAAAAGAATTTATTGGAGTGAAATGGATTTATAAGACCAACAGAAACATTGAAGGAAAGATAGAAAGGCACAAATGAAGACTACTTGTCAAAGGCTACAAGCAGCAACAAGGAAGAGACTATGAGGAAACCTTGCACTAGTTGCAAGGATGGAGACAGTGTGGACAATGTTGTCCATAGCACAAAAAAAGTGGAAAGTTTATCAAATGGATGTGAAGTTCACATTATTGAATGGAGTGTTGAAAGAGGAGGTGTATGTTGAACAACCTCCTGGCTATGAGATAGAAGGCCAAGAACGCAAAGTGTGTAAGTTGAAGAAATCTCTTTATGGGCTGAAGCAATCACTAAGAGAATGGTACAACTGGATTGATTCTTACTTGGTGGAAAATGGGTTTGACAAGTGTGATGTGAACCCACACCCTACATCAAAGAAAATGACGGTAAAATTCTTATTTTTGTTTTATATGTAGATGATTTTATTTTCATGGGTAATGATGTTTCTCTCATTGTTGATTTTAAAGCAATCATGAAGAGTGAATTTGAAATGATTGACTTGGGTTTATTGAGAAATTTTTTGGGCATAGAAGTAAATAAAAATGAAAAGGGGATTTTATCTCCCAAGAAAAGTATGTTGCAGAAGTTTTAAAGAGGTTCATTATGCATAACATCAAAGCAACAACAACTCCAACTGTCATGGGGTTGAAGTTGAGCAAGGAAGATTGCAGCAAGAATGTCAATCTGACATTGTACAAGAGCATGGTTGGCAGTCTAATGTATTTGACTGCAACTAGACCTGATATAATGTATGCAGTAAGTTTGATATCTAGATTCAGGGAGACACCCAAGGAGACACATTGTCAAGAAGACAAGAGATTGAGGTATGTGAATGGAACAAAGGAGTATGGTGTTCTATACTCCACATCTGATAATTTTAAGTTGATTGGTTACAGTGACAGTGATTGGGATGGAAATGTAGATGACAGAAAGAGCACATCAGGGTATGTCTTTCATTTGGGATCAAGAACCATTTCATGGGCTTCTAAGAAGCAGTCAATAGTTTCATTATCAACGGAGGAAGCTAAATATGTAGCAGCAACAATAGCAACATGCCAAGTAGTTTGGATGAGAAGGATGCTGAGAGATTTATGTCATGAGCAAGACAAAGGAATCACAATTTACTGTGATAACAACTCAGCAATTTCATTGTCAAAAAATTCTATTTTACACAAGATAACAAAGCATATTGATGAAAAATATCATTTTATAAAGGATTTTGTTAACAATGGTGAATTGTTTTTGCAACATTGTAGTTCGCAGGAACAAATACAGATATCCCCTGTAAAGCCATTGGGAGAGAGAAGTTTTGTTTATCTCGTACAAAGGTCTCCGGGGAATGATCGATGGCGACAGCTTGTGATTAAGGGGAGTGTTGGAATTACTCCCACCCACCACCATGAATAAATGTATGTGGCCCATGCTTCTTTGAATTTTCTCTCGGGCAGTGAAGGACACAACCTAGTTTTACAACTGAAGCACTTTCTCTCAATCCACGCAAAAATCAAAACAATACTACCGACAACCATACTTTGTGTTTAATTCCCTTCCGTGTTGACTTACCAATACCGCACTCTCCACCGCCCGCAACTTTTCTTGTTTACCACTTAAATTTTCATTGTAAGTTATTTTCCCATCGATGCAATATTGGCGGGACCCACACTTACCTCCATCGCATTTGAAATCCACCACAAACCTTTGTATTCCACCATTTCCTTTGATTTACGCATTTCACACTTACCAAGATTTTCACATCATTGCCCACACTTCGCAAGATTTAAGTTTTAACCCTTAAGACTTTCGTCGAAACTAAGTTTCCACCATTGCGATCTGGCGGGACCCACCTCAAACCTTTACTTCACTTACCACCTCTTTAACGCCCACATCCTGCACTTTGCAAGTTATAAGTTTTAGCTTTAAGAGCTGCTCGCAAGTTATTTTGTTTTGTTTGTGATGCGATTGGAAGAGGGACACGTGTCAAGCTCAGGAGGGTAGCGCAAAGGTGCACATCGCAAAGCTTATGCTTCTCATACTTCCAATGTTTTCAGTTAAAATCATCGATGAGCGATTTGCGATGGGGCGATGGATGCGATGTCATTTCATAGTTGAAACCCATAAAATTTAAAGTCCACTGTTTTTTGTTCTCAATGCGTTTTATACGTTATTTCATGTGTAAACAACAAATTAGAATGGAAGGACGATTTTGTTGTTGAACGTCCGATCCAACATTGAATTACATTAAAGTTTTAGGCTCTGAAAATTTTTGTATAAAACCTATGTAATTTCATATTGTTACTGTGAAGGAATGAAAAATTGAAATTGGTTCCTCTCTTGTGTTTCCCTCTCTTTCTGTGTATTTTTATTTCCGCATTTTAGCGCATTCTCTGTGTTGCAAGGGGGAACACATTCCTCTGTGTTTTTTTTAGTCAATATTTCCAACAATTGTTGCATGTTATTAATGCTTATGGTAAAATAGATTTGATTATGAATACATGAAAAGGAGATTGGATCATCGAAATGGGTTTAGTGGAAATGTAGAAAACACACCTTAGAATGGTCCAAAAGCTCTTAGGTAGTGTTAAAGATAAGAAGTAGAGCCATTGCAAGGTGCCAAAGAAAGGAAAAATGGGTATGTGGGATAAATATGGAAGTACATAGCAAGTCGAAGGCATCGTTTAGTCTATGGGAAAGACGACTCAGGTCGACAAACCAGAATCTGTTTGAGACCTCGATGGATTGGGAGTTAGGAATTTGTGGCTAAGAAGAAGGAAAATATGAGCTTTGGTAGATATTTGTAGGCAAAACAATCTAGAAACCATTATTAACTAAGAAACTCATCAGAAGAAGTAATTATTTGATTCCATTTAAATGCAAGAGATTTAATGCTAACAATCTAGCGAGACTTAATCAATCCTGAATAGTTTCATAGTCACACATATTTATGCATCGCATAAATTTCATATTGTATCGAAACTAAGGAAAAAAAAACTTGCAGACACTTTATGAGTGATGTTAATTGCCCAAGTTTTGAACTTTAGGCTTAAGAAAGAGTATTTTATTTATTTATTCGTTTTCTTGTTTCCTTTGTGGTTATCATTACTTATAGGTGTTATAAGTGGTATCAAAGCCTAGTTTCAACACTATGGCATATCCTGGTAATCTTGAATAACAAATTATGTAATGTTGCACAAATTAGAGACAATCTGAGAAGATGAGAGAAATTTATACAACAAGTTGTTGGAGCTATATCTATGCCTCTAGCTAAAGGGAACCCAGAGATTTGGGTGCAATTGAGGGAGGAGTCATGTAATACTAATGCTATGATATTGGAGAATATTCAACAATTACTAGTTGAGATGGAAAATATAACAACTAATAGCGAAAGAATGAGGTTGGAACAAGAAATAATTTTGAAAAAATTCTAGGATAAGAAGAACCTAAGAAACCATGATCCCGGTCCTGATCATGAAAATAGAATGGAAGCCCATCGGTAGAGATAGGAGAATTTAGAATCTGAAGGGGCTGATAATAATACTTAATAAGGATTATAAAATATCTCAGGAGGTAAGGGGACAAAAAGACATAAGGTTGAACTGCAAGAGGGATTTAAGAAAATTAAGCTCCCAAATTTTGATGGGGAATTGGAGGAAAATAAAGAGGCTTCGCTAATAATGTGAAAAAATACTTCCATATCTATGGGTACAATGAAAATTTGAAGGCCATATTGGTGATTTACCAATTACAGGATAAATGCACCTTATGGTGGGAAGAAATTAAGTTGGTTCAGGGAATTGATGAGCAGGAGGTAACATGGGAGAGTTTCCAAAAACATTTAAAAAAATATATATATGACCAGGAGATTCTATGATGAAAAGGCTAGGGAATTCCATGATTTAAGGTTAGAACAACTAAGCATGAATGAGTTTGTATCTAAATTCACATCCTTACTGCGGTATGTTCCCTATGTTCGGGGGGAGAAAGCTAAATTACAACACTTCATTAGTAGTCTACCAACATTTATGAAGGAAAGACTAGAATTTGACAACCTATTGACAATGGATGAGGTGATTCGTAAAGCTTGACTCTGTTACTAGCAAATGAGGAAAAAATGGGAAGGTGGAAAGAATTGGCAAAGTAAGAAAGGACTGAGGAATTTTCAGAATACCAGAAATCCAAAACCTGCCAGTACCAAGAATATACACAATGGACAACATAATAAACAGTTTGGAACAAGTCAACAAAAATTCATACTTCAGAATGATTCCAAACAAGATAAAGTTTCCAAAAAACATGAAGCAAGTCAAGAATCAAAACCTCCCTTGCAATGTTGGGGCTATGGGGAACCCCACTATTATAATAATTGTTCACATCGTACCAAAATGGAACCAACCACTAACATTCAAGAAGCTTATATAGTTGGGGAGGTAGCCAGAAGTATGTGCAGAATTAATGCTTCCTTGGAGGACTACCACCCTGAATATCAACCTACGATGATAGAAATGGAAGGTAAAATAGTAACTGGATTGTTTCTATTTTGGTAGATCCGGGGGCAAGCTTGAGGTATGTTAGCCCCAATATAGTTTAATCCTATCAATTAAAATCTAGGAAAATTAAAAACCCCAAGTTATTACAACTAGCTACGAGAGCTAAGAGAAGGGTAGATTCTAAAATAAACAATTGTCCTATTGAGGTGTCGGGATAGTAGATTAGAGTAAATTTGAATATGTTTCAGTTAGGGTCTTATGATGTATTAATTGGAATGGATTGGTTGGAAGGGAATTGGTCCTTGATAAATTTTAAAGAGAAAACTATAAGCTTCCTCGCAGAGGATGGAAGTAGGAAAGAACTTGAGGGAATCAAGAGGACTATTAAGTTATGATCAATTACCGCAACACAACTAGGTAAATATCTTGGAATTTTTTTCCTGATCTACGTTGTGCAAGTTGGATATTCTAACGCCAAGGAAAAAATAACCACCCTGGAAAATTTACCAGTTCTATAATACTTTTTCGATACATTTCCTTAATAAATTCCAGGGCTACCCTCGAAAATGGATATTGAAATTTCAATAGAATTAATTCTAGGATCAGCCCTAGTTTCGAAGGTTGTCAGCCGTATGAGCATTCCCAAGTTAACATTATTGTAAATACAATTAAAAGAGTTACTTGATAAGGGGTATATTCCTCCTAGTGTGTCGCCTTGGGGATCCCTTGTGTTGTTTGTAAAGGAAAAATACGACACTCTAATGTTGTGCATCGATTATAGGAAACTAAGAAAATTAAAAGTTAAAAATAAATACTCGTTGTTGAGAATTGATGACCTCTTCGATAAAGTTAAGGGCTCCTCTGTATTTTCCGAGATATATTTATGATCTGTTTATCATCGTATTTAAATAATGGTGGGGGATATACATAAGAAAACATTTCGAATTAGGTATGGGCATTATGAATTTGTGATGTTTTCATTTTGGCTTACCAATTCCCCAAAAACATTCATAAGTTTAATGAACTATATTTTTGACCCCTAGTTGGATAATTTATTCAAGGACTGTAGAATAACATAGATAACACCTTTGGATAGTGTTACAAACTCTACGGGAACACCAATTATACACTAAGTATAGAGAATGTGATTTTTATAAGGGTCAAATACAATAATTAGGGAATATAATTTTAGCTGAGGGAATAGTTGTAGATCTTGAGAAAATCAAGACTATTATGGAGTTTTCTATTCCCTAGAATATGATAGATATTTGATCCTTCATGGGCGTGGCAGGATACTATCATCATTTCATATAAATATTCTCTAAAAATGTGTATCCTATAAATTATTTGCAAAAAAAGGGAAAAACATTTAATTGGACAACAGACTTCCAACATAGCCTTGACTTATTGAAGAAGTTAATGACTACAACCCCTGTATTAAAAATTGTTGACCCTGCAAAATAATTTGTGGTCTGCACAGATTCTTGCAAAGAAGGATTGAACAGAGTTTTGATGCAAGAAGGTGGGTGATAGCTTATGAATATAGAAAGCTAAATGATCATGAGCATAGGTATTCTACCTACGATATGGAGCTTACTAGTATAATTCAAGCTTTGAAGATATGATGATATTACCTTTTGGGAAAAATGTTTATTTTAATGATCAACCATAATCATTTAACAAGTTTCTTTAAACAACCTAACATTAATTATCATCAATCTAGATGAACCGTTTTTCTAAGTGAGTTTGATTTCGACATAAAGCATCTCAAGGGAGAGGAAAATTGTGTAGCTTATGATTTAAGAAAGAAGTTACATTGTATATATCATATCTCATATAGTCACATAGGAATTATTTGTTTAGACCATATCAGGGTGGCTGGCTTAAAGGATCTATAATATGAATTTTTATGGTAGCAAGTTAAAATGGCACCTAACTCTGGAAATCAGGCCGAGTACGATATAAATAAAGAAGGTTTTTTTGTTTATAATGGTAGAGTGTATGTGCCTAATCAGCTAGATGCTAAACAATCAATTCTAGATGAATTCCACAAAATCACGTATGTAACCCACCCTAGATATCAAAAATTGCTCATCGAAATAAGGAAAATTTGTTTACGGCCTAAAATGAGAAGGGATCTAGCAGATTATTTAGAGAGATTTCTAGAATGTCAGCAAGTCAAGGTCGACCACCAACACCCGACAGGACTGCTGCATCCATTACCCATTCCTGAGTGGATGTCGGATGTCATCACTTTAGATTTCATAACAGGAATACCTAAATAAAAAGGATACATTGATTTTATCATGGTGGTTATGGATATGTTAAAAAAACAACTCATTTGATATTAGTACAATCGACATATAAAACCACACAAATTGCTAACATTTTTTTGAGAGAAATATTTTGGTTGCATGGCATACCAAGGGTAGTCATATCAGATAGAGATGTAAAATTTAGTTCTGCATTCTGGAAGACTCTTTTCATCGGGATGGGCACCCAATTTTAGTTCAACACTTCCTAGCATCCTCAAACGGATGGGAAAACCGAACGTGTGAACCACATGGCTGAATACATCCTCGCTGAATACATCCTCAAAATGTATGTTATGAAATAGCCAACCAAATGGGAATATTGTCTTCACCTAGTCAAATTTTTAAATAATAACAGTTGTCATGAGTCCCTGAAAACAACTCCCTTTGAGATGTTATATGGAAGGAGGTGTAAAATACCAAACAAATTGGAGTAACCTCGAAGATAAGATACTCTTAGGACCTAATATGCTAGCAGAGATGGAAATTTTTTTTAAGAATGTTCGACAAAACTTAAAATCCTCCCAAGATAGATAAAAGGCCTACGCAGATAGAAAAAGGGCTCAAAGGGATTTTCAAGTTGGAGACCATGTTTATAAGCGAGTAAAACCCAAGAGAAGTACCTTAAGATGGGGTAATTGTGAAAAAATAACTCCTCGTTATTGCGGCCCTTTCCAAATATTGGAATAAGTAGGACTTGTAGCATATCAGCTTGCACTACCTAGTCATATACAAGTTCATAATGTATTTCATGTTTCATTATTGAAAAATTATGTGTGTGACCCGTGACATGTTATTAATTAGAAGGAAGTGTATGTAATTGTAATAATAAATTTTAAGTAGCCATATAGCTGTTTTTTATTTTTAATTAATAAGAACTAATACTGAACATATGATTTTGTTTAGCTAGAGTCAGACAACGATTTTTTGGTAGAACGTATGCGAATTCTCGAGCAGAGAGAAACAACACTATGGAAGTGAGTTATCACCCAAGTTAAAGTGTAGCGAAGGAACTTTAGTCGAGAGGAGGCCACTTGGGGGGACACTAAACTGGTGCATACAACATATCCATGTTTGTTCGAGAAGTAGGAATGAACACCAAGGATGATGTTCTCCATTGGGGGGGGAGATGTGACACCCCCAGGTGTCGTAATTAGTTTTGTATATATTTTTTTCATTTATTTTACTATCCAGACTTGGTAAACAATATACGTAGTGAAAATCTTGGTGAAAATGTTATAGTTAATGATAAATCATTTATTTAGTTTTGGTTAAAATTAAAAATTCTTGGAATTTATGGAAAAAGACACAAGAAGGAGTTAGTCAGGCACCTCACAGTTGGATAGTTAGTTACCCTCTCCCTAGAAAAAACTTCTCAGTGCGAATAGGGGGTCAAGGAAGGAAAGAGAAGAGAGGCTAGAAGCACTCGAAGGAGAGTATGTGAAATATGGACTTAGAGGCGGGACACTTCATAGAAATAACTCTTGAGCTCAGTTGTGAACCAGTGATTCCTTACAATAATATGAAAATATACTTGGGTGGACTGGGAGGTCTTGACACCAAAATAGGCTTAGGTGGTCACTATTTATCCATTGTCTAGTGGTTGAGGGTTCGTAGGGAGATCAAACATTATTGTGGTTCTCATGATTGGGACGAGAGGTTGATTCCTTAGTAAATTTTGGCACTGTTAATTGACAGATAAGTATACTGAACTTGTATGTGGATATACAAATTTATATTTCTTTATGAATGAAATCACTGAAAATGAAAGAGAGTTAATGAATTAATTTTATAACTGAAGAGCTATTGTAAATTACGGCACAAATGTTGGACAGAAAAGTGTAATGATTTATATTGTTTATCTTTTTGTTTCTCAAACAGTAGTTCCATTAGAATTAAGGAACAAGGAACTTTGAACTGCAACTAATCTACCTAGCTGACTATTATCTGGAATTATTTCCAATAGGGCCATAAGGGTTAGATTTTACCACAGGGTTAGTTGGTGTTTCATGCTATTAATGTTTATGGTAAAATAGATTCGATTATGAATACATGCAAAGGAGATTGGTTCATCGAAATGGGTTAAGTGGAAACATAGTAAAAACACCCTAGAACGGCGCAAAAACTCTTAGGTAGTGTTAAACATAAGAAGTAAATCCATTGCAAGGTGCCAAAGAAAGGAAATTTGGGTTTCTGGGACATATAGGGAAATACACAGCAAATCAAAGGTTTCGTTTAGTCTCTGGGAAAGCTGACTCACGTCGTCAACTTAGACGGATTGGGAGTAAGGACTCCACGACTTGGAAGAAGGAAAATATGAGCTTCTGTAAATATTCATAGGAAAAAAATCTAGAAACCATTATTAACTATGAAACTCATCAGAAGCAGTAATTATTTCACATTAAACACGGTAATTTGTATTACAGAACCGAAAAGAAGTAGCGAGTACCATAAAAAAACACCAAAATTTCAGAGTCCATAGTCCGATCCTATAACAATACCATGATAAAATTACCGAGACCTCATTGTCATGAAATAAACCAGAGACGACTAACCAGTACATCATCAAAATATTATTTACAATATCTGATCAGAAGGGAAAAACTCAAAACCTAGCCAGGGTTTATATATATATGAAATAACTTCTAGAAATTATTCAAATTAAGCCTACAATAAACTAAACGCTGAACATAGAAGCAAATTTGGAAGCCATATGCACGAATTTTGAACAACCCTCAATATAAATCAAAGTATTGTGCCGAAGAGAACCTAGAGAGAAAAATAGATCGTCAAATGAGGTCAACCTAGTAACTATTCACAGCACAGTCAAATATTCACAACTGTTATGGTGAAGTCATTACCTGTAAAAACGTTTAGAAATAACCAGACAATTATCAGTTTAGTTTCTGAGAAAGAGAGTAGACAAAAGAACAGTAACCTTCAGAGGGTAGCCATACCTGTCGGGAATATTTCGCGTCGTGAATTGCTGGAGCTTGGGAAATTCACGGCATAATGAAAACATCAATACGAGAGCTAACTATTGACCATGGTGGATGAAAACATCAAAAACTGGAGGGAGTTCTTTATGAACATAATGAAATAATTTTATGAACATTATATTTTAAAAATATTTACTTTAATATTTAAATACCTAAAAGGGGATAAATATTCAAAAAGTTAAAATATTTTATGGTTATTCTCACTTTTCGACCAATTTGAATGTCTGAAGTTGAGAAGACTTGATGAACAATAGCTAAATAATTTATTAATAATATTTTTAAAGAATGAAAATTAACTTTATAAAATACGACCTTTTAAGAAAATTATCAAACGTAATTGCTTCTTTTAATAAATTAATGGAAACGATTCGAGACGGATAACAATGACCAAGTTCATGAATCACTATTACATCATTCTCTTTTGAAATTTTGAAGATGTTTGGTTCAAGGGTTTAAATTCTAAAAATTATTAGTATTTGTTAACAGTAAGGATTATCTAACGTATAAAATATACATATGTTGATATTGTACATGTTTTTGATTCGACAGGGATAAAACCCCACATAAATCATTTCATTTTACATCTTAAATAAATATAATTAAAAAATGATTAATATAAATCATTTAGTATTATTATTTTTAATATATATTTTTTTATATAAATAAATTATTTAGTGATAATTAGGGGCAACTTAATTAGCTATTATTGCTAAAATGAAATATTATGTATAATGTGATTTCATTTTGAAATCTCTCGTGTTTACTCATGAATTGTGCGTTCATGGTGGCATAGTTCACTCAGGGTTATAGTGGTAGTGGTTGGAATCTATCCCATATTACACAAATACAAGACTAGCCCAATTGTTTATTCCTTTAATATCAAAAAATAAAAAATAAATTATCACTAACATTTTTTATAATATGCTTTTCATAATATTTATTGTTACTTGCAAGGAGATGTCATTGATAAAATTTATCTTCATAATATATTTAGGTCTTTAAAATAACGTTTTTGGATAAAAAATAGTAACTAGCATCCTGACCACAACTGTATAGTGAGATGAATGGGTTTATGAAAGAAAGGAATGGGATTGTTCTGAGATGAACTATTATATGAAAAAACAATGAAATGAATATGACTACATAATAGTTAAGCTAGTAGTGAACATGTTTGTGGAAGAGATGATGTAATGCGGAAGTGATTTAGGTATTTCTATTACTATGATCTTGCTACTCTTGTTCAAACTTGTGGGATTCATTAACTCATTATGACAAAAAATTACTTTTTAATAAGAATTAAAGGATGTACTAGCTCATGTTAGGGCATCCTCAATTCTCAATAATGACTTCTTTTAAGAAGGGAAGGATGAGTATGCAAGCCTCTAGGGTTTGGATGAAGTGAAATTGGTCGAATTTTTGGAGACTCCTAGTAGTGTCTGCTTAACCTAAGAAGACTCACCATCCAATATCTGTAAGAACCTATTTTAGGGTCCTCAAACTGTATCTAATTTCCACAATTTATTTTTTAAAAAAAACAACATATTTAAATTCTCAAGATATATTTGTCAGAACATATTAAAAGCATGTAAAGAAAATACAATTTATGGAAATTTTCACAACTTAAAAAAACAACAAAAAAAATACCTGGTTACATTCACTTGGTTGTGATGATCCTTTTGGGACCGCCCGATTGAATATACCATCATTCAAACTAGGAAAGTCCATTTGAAATATTATGTGCCACGAAATTCTAAGTTCAAATCCCCCAGGTTTACACATGGACTACGTGTTGAACTCTAGGTTTTGGATGAAGTGAAATTGGTAGAATTTTTGGAGACTCCTAGTAGTTTTCACTTAACCTAATAAGACTAACTATTCACTGTTTGTAAGAACCTTTGTAGGGCCCCCAAACTATATCAAACTTCCACAATTTCACAGCCAAAAAACATCATATTTAAAATCTCAAGTTATATTTGTCACAATATAGTAAAAGTATGTAAAATAAATTTGATTAATGGAAATTTTTCATAACTTAAACAAAAAGAAAAAGAATACCTTGTTACAGTTGCTTGGTTTTGGTGCTACTTTTGGGACCACTCGATTTAATATGCCATCTTACAAACTAGGAAATTCCATCCGAAAAATTATGTACCATGATATTTCAAGTTCAAATCTCTCGATTTTACGGGTGGACTACGTGTTGGCCTTTAGGTTTTGGATGAAGTGAAATTGGTAGAATATTTCAAGACTCCCTATAGTTTTAACTTAAACTAAGAACAATCACCACCCACTAATTTTCAGAACCCATTTTGGAGTCCTCAAAGTATAACAAAATTCCACAATTTTCCAACAAAAAAATACCAAACATATTTAACATCTCAAGATATATTTGTCACGAAACATAAAAAGAATATAAAAGAAATTTGATTTATGGAAATTTTCATAAGTTAAACAACAAGAAGAATAATACTTAGTTACGCTAGCTTGGTTTTGGTGCTCCTTTTGGGACCACTCGAATGAATATGCCAGAACCTCCACGAGTTACCTAGCCCTTCAAGCCCAATTCCAAACTATGGCCATAATGTGTATGATATCCCTATGTCAACACCCCTCTAGTGTCCAACACCAAAATACACTTCTCGGATATCCAAACGTCTAAACTCCCAAGTTCCAAACCCAAAAGTAAAAACAAAGTGCCAAAACCATGTCAATCCCCAAAATCCTTTGAAATCCCTCTCTCCAAAGATTTCATTCACTTATCTTCCCCATCCCCCCTCCTCATGAATGTTAACAACTCCTCATTATTGGTACTAACCTTAACTAATTTTTTTGAGTCACTCCAACCTATCCTCTTATCCTTTAATTATTTCAAGGGGATTATTGTGTGTGTTAGGACATAAAGAAAACAAAATATTAAATAATAAAATAATAATTATAAATAATAATATTTTCTTAATGTTAGTCAAATCAAACTGGATTCTTGAGCATCCTAATTAATCAAATATTAATTTAAGTATTATAATTATAAATAAATATTTATTTATTTATTAATCTTGATTAAGTGTTAATCATTTAATTAACCACTAATTAAGCTTAAATATTAATCAAGTTTAAGAGTAATCAAAGCTTAACGATTAAATAAGCTTAAGACTAATCGTATAATTGTAATTTATCAATATGATGATCCAAACTTATGAAGGAAATGAAATAAAATTCATATTTATAATCTAAACATAGAGATACAATGAAACTTGAATTATATTAATAAATGAGAAGTGCTGAAATTGTCAAGATACATAATGAGAACTAGCTCAAATGGTGGTAGCTTATCCCTGAGTAGAGATGTGATGGCTACGTGTCTTTGCCAGAGTGAGTTACAATTAGTCCAAAAGACAATTTTAACATCATAAGCAATGAGGAAAGCCTAAACATCCGAAAATCTATCCCTAGGAGATAAACACAAAAAAGGTTTGTGGACCCCATTAAGGTTAGTCTCTACTACAACTTCCTAGGGTTATAATTTTTTCATACAATATTTGTTTGGTGTGCTGAGTAGCCCATTGGAAAGATCTAGCTGAGAACTACACGTTTCATACTGGCCCAGGCTATGTTTTAAATTATATACTGGGTCCCTTCCATGTCAAGAAAACATCCTTTATGGCCTCAAAATGGCCTTGGAAGTTTAAGACCCAAAAAACTACAGAAATTGTTTCAAGATGGAGAATTGTGCTTTGATTTAGTGTAGTAGGTGGGTGACCACTAATATCCACCTATATTATTCCTCCTTCCTTAAGAATAAATGGTATTAATTGCGTTGAGTTCCCCCATCATATGGGTAAACTTCTAGTAAATTTGGTTCTTGCTAAGCCACTTGCCTTGGTGAAGAAGTTGTCTGAATTTCACAACCTGGTAGATTTTAATGTGTTGTTGGTAGGTATCCATTGTCTTGATGTCAATGCTATGATATGTTGTATAATGTTTAATGTAGTTAGGATTGATATTTTTGGTGTCCAATTGCTCAACTTCCTTTGAGGTTTCCAAAACAGGGGTATAATATGATCAAATAAGCTCGACATTGAACACTTGGTGCAAGCCAATGAATGAAGGAATGCTTAGTTGAAAAGCACTGTCACATATTGCCTTTGTGATTTTTTATAAACCATATGAGAAGGATTTGAGCTTCCTAATGGGGCTCGTGAGGTACTATTTTTCAAATGTAACCATACCTTATCACGAACCTGAAACTCATTTGGAACCTTATGCTAGTCATGTTGCTTCTTGTACTTTGCATTGAATTTACAAAAGATATCATGGGCCTGTTGCTGGTGTTGAACCTACTCAACTAACTTTGGTACCTTGTTTGCATTAATATTAGCATGAGAGGACTCAATTGGTGAAGATGCAATGGGCATAGGTACATCAATTGGGGCTAATGGAACACCAGGCACACATTAAAAGGATTATGGCCAATATATCTATGGAGGGATCTATTATAGCTATGTTCAACATAAGGATGGATTTCATCTCATGTATGCAGGTGCTTTGAGTTATACATGTGCATGAGGTTATTTCGACTTACACTATCGATAATGAAATCAAACTTACCAACATAACGAGAACTGTATTAAGTCCTCATTTTTTTAGAGGTCATAAAAGATCATGATTTTAATGTTGATTTTCACAAGTGTTGATGCAACATCAAATTTTTGTTTTTGGAGAATATTTTTGACAATTTAAATTTTCTTATGTAATAAGTGTCGACAATTTTATTAAGTGTGTATGTAGCACTAACCCCCCCATTTTAAGGCTTATTTTTTACACTTTAAATATTCTTATGTATTAGGTATGAATTTTTTCTTATATGTGAGTGATTTTCATGAAGATTTTGAAAAGTGTTGATGAAACATCAACCTTTCTTTTTTGTGGGGGGGGGGGGGGGGGGGCATATTTCGACACTTAAATTTAAATGTTGGTTATTTAACAATTTTCAAGTTGTCTTATTCCTCTTTTTATTTTTCTTCTAAGATGTTTGTTTCTGAGGGTTTTTTCAAGAATGATTTTTTTTGTTTCTCTTTGCAATATTTTTTTATAATAAAATTTTCAAATATTTTTGCAAAGTTAAAAAATAATAATAAAAATAATAGTTTTAAGTTATGCTTTTTTATATATTTATGTATCGTTAATTAATACTTCAATACATATAAAATAATTGTCATTAAAAAGAAAAAAAAATTGAAAAAAAACACTTTTTGCATATAGATATAATTAAACAAATACACTTCAAGACCTTTTAACTAAAAATATCATATTTAATAAAGCATTTTTCAGGAAAAAAATGAAAAAAAAATAGAAAAACTCATGAGATTTTATGAATTTTATGTCCAAAGACGATAACATTTGAAGTTATTTTTCCAAAACTAATTATTCCCATAAAATTTTATGTAAAAAATAACAAAAAAAAAAAGAAAAAAACCAAAATATCTTAATGAAAATCAAAATAATAAATTAAAAATAAATTTCATTAAAAAAAATCGAAAATGAATAGAAATTAAAACAAAAATGAAAATGAATAAAAAATAACTTAAAGGAAAAATGTAAAAAAAGAAAGAAAAATAGATAAATAAAAAACTAACATATAATAAATTAGTGAAAAGAAAAATAAAAATAAATATATATATAAATATATATATATATATATATAAAATAAAAAGCAAAAATGAATAATTTAGAAGACATATTTAAACAAAGCAAACATATATATATATATATTAAAAAGTTATAAAAATAAATTTTAAAATATATATTAAAAAAAAACATTAATAAAAATTAAATGATAAAAACATTATAATTAAAAATATAAATATTAAAATATTAAAAAAAACAAATTGAAAAATAAATAAAAAACAAACGTTAAAATTAAAAATAACCATAGAGTGTAGAATAAATGATGATAGGGTGTATTGTTAAGTCACTTTGTGATGAGAAGGTTACGGGTTCGAAACTCCGTAGACAAAAATCCAACCATGTTAAGGGTTGGAGTGGCCCGAATCTGGTTCAATGTATGGGTGATTTTGAGAGCTTAGATGCCCCTAGATTGCAAAGCAAGGTCCTGTCACCGATTCTAAAATCCATGACCACCCTACCTTCTCGAACATTTTTTTATATTTTAAATTATTTATTTTATTTATTGTTTAATGGATTTTTAATATTTTATTTTTATTTCTATAATTTTATGTTTATTGTTTTTTATTTTTTTCCATCTTTTTAATGATTTTTTCAAAGAATCGACGGTAGGGGTGATGTCACCCTTCCCCAAGGCCCTTTATTGTTGGGATGTCCACCTAGCCTAACACCAAAGGGTCACAGGAAAGGGGCCCAACCCAACCACCCCTGGTTGTAACCGTTTGGTGTCGAGGCAGGGTGACCCATAGATCTCCTTGACTCTATCACTGCATAATTTTTTTATCAATTTTTTTTGTTTTTATTTTTATTTTTTTCAATTTCTTTGTTGTTTATTTTATTTATTTATTAATTTTTTTTGTTATATATATATATATATTCTTAAATGTTTTTAATATTTTTTAAATTTTAAAGTTTTAATTATTTAGTTATTTATTTTTTTGCGTTAAATTTCTAATGTTTCTTTAAAATATGCTTTAGAGGGAGTTGTTTTTTTTTTTTTTTTTTTTTGTAATTTATGTTTTTTGTTTTTTTTGTTTGAAAATATTTTTATGGGTTATTTTTCTCTTTTGTTTGAGCTTTTAATGTGTTTTATTAAAAAAAAAAAAAGAATTTTAACCCCCAAAAAAATGGTGTTGATTAGCATCAACATTTTTCATTTTCACGGTGTTTTTTCAAGTTTATTGCACAAAAACTTTGGCTTTTACTATAATTGCTAAATCAACATTGGAATTTTAGCCAAAAAAAAAATGTTGATTCAACATCAACACTTTTCGTTTTCAGGTGTTTTTTCATGCTTTTAGGGCAGAAATAAGGGTCTTTTGGGTTAGATTTCTCGTTTAGAGGTTAAGAATCTTGTTAAGTTGTTAACTTTGTTGAAATGTAGTGGAGCACCCTTCACCCACTTTTTTTTAGTGAAAAATGCACTCATCCTCCTCCAAATATTCAACCTTCGTTTATTGGACATTAGTGGTGGCAAATAAAGCATTCTTTTCGGAAAATTTTAAAAAATAGCAAAACTCATGAAATGTTTATGAATTTTATGTCCCAAGACAATAGCAATTGAAGTTCTTTTTTCAAAAATAATTATTCCCATAAAATTTGAAGTAAAAAATAGCAAGAAAAAGGAAAAAAATTCAAACTGTCATAAAAATAAAATCAAAATAATAAATTAAAAATCAATTGCATAAAAAAATTTTGACAACAAAAAGAAATTTAAAAAAAAATACAACAAACTTGTATAAAACACACAAATATTCACAAAAATGTTGAAATTACAATCATTTCATAATTATAATTATAATTATATATATATATATATATATATTAAAAATTAAATATTATAAACTAATGAAAATAAAAGTTTATTTAAAAAAAAATAATAAATATATAAATTGAAAAAAAATAACATATTTATAAAAAAGTAAAAATTTTAAAAATTAATAAACAATTACAAAATAAAAATAAAAATTAAAACAATCCACACCATCTTGAATAGATGGTGATCGGGTGCTCTCTTAAAGCACTCTTTGATGTGAAGTCACAAGTTTAATTCCCTGCCCTGATCGAGGTGATATATTGGTCATGACGAAGATGTAGTCCTAGTAAACTTACAAAAAAAAATAAAACAAAAAATTAACATATTACAAAAATTAAATAAATAAAAATATTAAACTATCAGTAAAAAAATAAAAAGAAAAAAATTACAATTTAGAAAACAAACTCTTTTATATATATATATAATACAAAATTATAAAAATAAATTTTAAAATATAAAATATAAAATAAATTAAAAAAAAAGGAAACTCGAAAAGATTAATGATAAAAGCATTGTAATTAAAAATATAAATATTAAAACTTTTAAAAATATAAAAAAAATATTGAAAAAAAATTAATAACAAACACTAAAAATAAAAATGACCATACTGTGTAGAATAGACAATGATAGGGTGTATTGTTAAGTCACTTTGTCGTGAGAAGATTACAAGCTCGAAACTCTGTCGACAAAAATCCAACCATGTTAAATATTCATGTAGCCCAAGTTGGATTTAATCTACAGGTGATTTTGACAGCTTAGATGCCCCTGGGTCAGGGTTTCTGAAGCCATAAATAACTCAAACAACTTGACAAACAAATTAAAAAAACATTACTATATATATAATTTTTTTATTAAAAACAGAATAAAAATTTATTAAAACAATCATTAAAGAATAAAATTAAATTAAAGAAAAATGAAAAGAAAAAATATTGAAAAAAATAATAAAAAAAATTGATAAAAAAATCGAGGGTGGGGCAGAGCCCCCACATTGTTTTGATAGGAGCTCGTCGATATAACCACCCTACCCTATGAACATTCTTTTACATTTTATTTTTTATTATTTTTTATTTTTCAATTATTTATTTTATTTATCTTTTCATGTTTTTTTAATATTATATCTCTATGTTTATTATTTATTATTTTTTTCCTTTTTTTTTAATGAATTTTTTCAAAGAATTGAGGGTAGTGGTGATGTCACCCTTGCCAAAGGTCCTTTACCACTAGGATGACCACCTGGTTTGATGCCAAAGGGTTGCAAGAAAAGAGGCCAACCTGGCCACCCCTGCGTGTGGCCCTTTGGCACCGGGGAGGGGTGACCCATAAATCCCCTTGACTCTACCACTGCATAAAGTTTTTATCAATTTTTTTATTTTTATTTTTATTTTTTCAATTTATTTATTATTATTTTTTCTATTTTTTCCTTTTTTTATAATATATATATATATGTTTTGTAATTTAATATATAATTTCTTAAATAAAAAATTTTAGTTTGATGTTTTTAAAATTGTTTTCAATATTTTTTATTTTTTATTTATTTATTTATTTATTTTAATTATTTAATTTGTTATTTTATTTATTTAATTATTTATTTTTTGGGTTAAATTTTTAATTTTTCTTTAAAATATGGTTTTTGTTTATAAATATTTTATTATTTTTCTCTTTTTTTTTCTTCTTTTAAATTATTTTTGTTTGAATTTTTCTTTTTCATGGGTTATTTTCCCAACCCAAAAAAAAAATGGTGTTTATTAGCTCAACACTTTTTATTTTCATAGTGTTTTTCATGCTTATTGCACAAAAAATCTTGCTGCTAATGTTGTTGCTAAAACAAAATTGGAATTTTAACCCAAAAAAAAAGTTGATGCAACATCAACACTTTTCATTTTCGAGGTGTTTTTTCGTGATCTTTGGACATAAATAGGGGTCTTTTGGGCTAGAGTTCTCGCTTTGAGGTTACAACTCTTGTTAAGTTGTAACTTTGTCGAAATGTAGTGGAGCTACCTTCACCCACATTTTTTAGTCAAAGAGACACTCATATTCCTCCAAGTCTTCGGCCTCACTTTATTGGACCTTAATGGCGGCAATGGTGGCATCGAAATTTTGATCAATGATTGGCTTCCCCTTGTCTAGGGGTGATTCAGTGTTGGAACCTACATCTGACTCTAAGGATTTCAAATCGACCACCAATGAATACCTTTCACAGCATTCATTGGTGTTATGAGAGGGGTGATGAGCCTTTCTCAAAGTGAAGTTGATTAGTTGCTCATTTGAATTGTCAATCTAAGGTTCATTTGGAACTTACAAACCATCGTGCATAATTTATGCTAGTGTAATCAGTTATATATCAAGAGGTTGCTGTAATATGATAATTGTCACAATTAAAGACTTATATTCTTTCACATGTCATCAATCTATCACA
Organism: Pinus albicaulis; assembly: GCA_034641835.2. Taxonomy (NCBI): domain Eukaryota; kingdom Viridiplantae; phylum Streptophyta; class Pinopsida; order Pinales; family Pinaceae; genus Pinus; species Pinus albicaulis. Next base: position 1,522,045,597 of record CM076578.1, on the reverse strand, counting down.
CCAGACTTGTAGGAAATAAAGCACACTCGCAAGAAAGTAAATTGTAGGAAATCTAAATCACATTGGAAAAAAGGGAAACACACGAACTACTAAGAGTGACTTGTCTCAACATAACAATATTCTTGATTGGTTTTAACAAGGATGCAAGGGAGCATGCTTGGAATTCAAGGTAACAGGGACAAATAAAATATAAACATCAATCAATCATAATAGAATTATTATTGTTGGAAACATGGTAAAGGCATGCTACAAGTGAGTTACAAAAATAGGAGTTGCAACAATAGCTAGTTCAACTAAAATTAAGTAATTACATTAGCCAATGGTTCATCCTATGATTAATAATTAGAGAAACATAACTTGGAATTGCAAAAAATAGGTTTCAATGCAATTAAAAGAGTTGCAAATACCAAGATTGCAATGAAGGAACATTAACGGTGTTGTGGAAAAGGAAAAATATGAGTTGTAGAAAAAGGAAAACTAAAAGAAATACAAGGAATGTAAATTAAATAACAACAATTTAAGCTAGTTGCAAATGAATAGTCTAATCTATCTAATAAGATACCTAGAAAAATTGGGCTAAGGAGGGGGCCCTACCTCCTTAAACAAGGTACTAGGAAATCCTCAACCACGTGATCAAAATGTGAGCATAAAAAAATTATAACACTAGCCTTTCTATTAAAATAACATAGAATTTTATAGAAAACAATATTAATGTCTCCTCTTCTCCCTAATCTTAGAAGCAAGTTGGTTATTTTTATAAAGATGCAAATGTATAAACTAAATGATATCATGGATGCTCAACTAAGTGAATCAAGGGGCACATCCCATTACAATAGTACATTTGAAATTGGTATGATTTTAGAAAAAATGTTGACTTAAATTAGCTATGCATTGTTAGCAGCCAGAATTATTTTCCTGATTGGTACTCCACTTTTCTTTGTCACTTTTCACTATGAGAAAGACATTTTGGCTATACAGTTGGACCAGTTTACCATTAATCTATCATGATGTGTCAAATTTTTAGCAACAAAGGTTGTAGCAATAGGGGTTACAACTACCGGAATTGTGACAATGGGAGTTGCAACAACCCAAAGTTAGGGCACCCATGAATTATAATAGCATTGTTGCTTTTTTGCGAGTTTCAGTAACACTTCCAGCGGTTGTGCTGAAGTGGCAGTATCATGGAAATGTTTTAGCAGTATTATGGAAGAGAGCTACAATAATTTGTCTATTATAGCATGTTGAGTTACAAATTTTGTTGTGAAGTATCAGTTGGAGTTACAACATCATGGAGGTGTTATAGCCACATAGAGGAGTTGTAGCAACCCCCTTTTGATCTATTCTACTAATATTAGTATGAAAGATAACATTTTCACATACATTACATTAGAACAAGCATACATGTGGAAGAAAGAGAGAATATCCATACCTAAACTAGAAATGGGGTGATAGGGTATAAAGAGTACATAAAACGATGATGGAAAGTGGAAGAAAGGTATCAAAAAGATTATATATGGGTGTTGAAAACTTACTAATTTATACAGCTATCATCTCCCCCTCGTGAAAATTGTTGCATGTTCCTTATGCTACCATTGGTTAGTCAGCATTAGAGACAACAGGGCTCCCATTAAGGTTGTTAATACTAAAACCTACTTTTCCCGCATCGCGTGGAAGGCAATATCCTTCTTTTTCCCATATGTTCTTCTAGTAGGAAGCCTCTTTTTCATTAGCTAGTTTGAGTTCCCTCCTATAGGGCCCATATGGAAACCATATCAGCGGATAGTGAAATTTCATTCCAATTTATTTATCTTTAAATTATTCCATGCATCTGAGATAATTATGTAATCTTCCCAAGGAAATTTTATCTTGTTTACACAGTTAAATGGGTCCCTCTACTGGATGTCTCCCCTGGCCGATTTCCAACTTATTGTAAATGCTTCCTTAGTAGTTTCCCCAATTATCTTGATTTTTTCTAGGCATAAGGTGACAACCTCTTTTTTATTCCTTAATGTAAAGGCTAAGTGTGGGGAAGAGGAGATCCAACTCTTATGAGTTTGAATAATTTTTAAGGGCATGGAGTGCTCTCCCATTATCCACAAATTGTTTTGAAAATTATTCTTTGCAACCATGTGAGAAACAACACAATCCACTTGGTTGGCTTGAAAAGAAAAAAAAATGTCTATATTTTACATCCCCCACAAAATTATTGGGGTTCTATATAGTGTCATGAAATAATAAAATATTATCTTGATACATCTCACAAGGATTTTCTTCTCCTTAGGAGTTCTCTAAGAATAAGATATGAGAAAATTGAGAGGATTAGTGATTTCAAAAGATTTTCTATTCAATAATGCATATCTATGAAATAATAAATAATCATTTTTCAAGACATTTTTTATTGGGGATAAGGAGGTCTACATCTAAGGGCAACCTCCATTACCATACCCAACCGGGCCTTATAGATCTCCAACTTGTTGATTTGGTGTTCTAGTAAGCCCACTTTCTTCCCATCTTCCTGCTCTTCCTCCTATTTCATCATATATATTTTTGTAGTATCATCCCATTTATATTTCAACTCTCTAACAATTTTCTACAATTATTTGAGTGGTATTAACTCCTCTGCATAAGAATCCAGTAGGTATTTCCACTTGTCCTCTTGTGCTTTTATCCACTCTTTTCTTATTTTTCTCTTGTTTCAGTCTAAATAATTTTATCAGTAGTGCCTTTTTCAGTTTGTATTTCCATATCTCTCTTTTCTCTTTCCTTATCGTGGGTTACCTCCTTTTTCTATTTCATAGTGTTTTCTGAAAAAATCCCTTCTGTGGACATAAGAGATCTCCCTAGGTTCAATGGATTTACCTAGAAAAAATCAAACAAGCTACATTATATTTCCATAGATATATTTGAAATATATGAAGAAGACCTACTTGATTTTCAGTGTAAGCTTCTTTCTTCTATTCACTTTCTCACTCCAGTTTTAGCTTTAATTCTTGAAAGAAGAACCTGCAAATTAGCTAAGACAAGCACAAAGATCAAGATATACAATATGATATATTCAAATAATTTTGGATAAGAGATAAAGGAACCTTATTCTACACATGTATAATCAAAGACGATGTATGGGAAAAACAATGCACTTTGTGTTAATGATAACAGAGAAATATTAAAACCCTTTTTGAGGCCTTCATGTTGCAAAACCTTGTTGTAAATATGTTTTCATTGATGGAAAATATAAAGGCAAAGGAAATGGAAAAGGTATCAAATTACAAACCAACAAAGGTGGCAAAATAAAAAGTAACAGAAGTGTCAAAGAAGGACTCATGAGACGCAGTTCAAAGAATAAGTGTAAAGGAACATCATGGATGAGAGTGGTGTAGAGACTTTGGAGCCAATATTTATGTAGTATATCCCCTCAAACACAGGCCAAGCCAACTTAGATGGAAACAAATCAAGTACATATTTATAGTGGTATGTGGAAGTCTGAAAATTGTATCCTAGATCAAAGGATAGAACCAATCAAAGTTTGGTGACCGCGAGTCAAAGATAGCAGAGATAAGAAGTGGTTGGATGAGTTTTGGCACATAGAAAAAATTGGTGCGGCCACTATATAGAGCTTCGAGAATATTTGGTTGACAATAAAGAAGAGGGGAGCATTTTTAGTGGCTTAGGTGGTGCCCACCCAATGACAATACTCCGGTGGATATACCTCGGCCAAAATTAAAACAACTCTCAAATGGGTTGAGAAGGGTTCAAGGAGAGGAATTATGCTAGTAAATGATGCCATCCCACTGGAGGCAGCCCAATATATGCACCCTATAGTTTTTAAAAGGTCACACAAAGTTAAGCACAAAACATGCTAAGGCCAAAAATGGTGAAATTGGAAGAATTTTTTTTTAATAAAAATACTATGAAGGTATATTTTGGAAACACACTATTAATAAAAGAAAAAGGGGGGGGGGGGGGTGGGGGCATGGAAGTTTTATTTGGAAAAAAATTTTGTTAGTGGTATATTAAGAAGGCCTTTTTTACTATGCCATAAAGTCTCGTGGGCACATTTAAGGATGTGATGAATCAACAACTATTTTGGAAACAGTTTTGATAAAATCCTTCAGGTTTTGGCATGAAATGAGTTGGAAGCTCTTTGAGTTTGGAAATTAAGCCAAACATGATGAAAAAAGCCCTAAAATATTAAATTCAAGTGCATGAATGAGATGGTAGTAGTTAAGTTGTAGATTTGGAAATTAAGCCAAATTTGGAGGGTTGCTAAAAATAGAAAGAGCATTGCTAGAACCTGTTAAAAAGCCAGAATAGAAAAATTAAGCAGAAAAACTGAGAGTTTGAGATTTGAAATACATATCAGATATTGAAGACTTAAATAATAGATTCAGAAGAGTTAGTTGAACACGTCAAAGGAAAAATTAAAGATACATGCAAAATTTTAAAAGCAAGATAACTAAAGTCCAATTCCAAAAATATCAGTCCAAAATGATTTAAAACCATAATGTGAGCAGTAACATTCATGCGTTGCAAGAGTGTTTGTGTTTGGATGAGTGGTTGAAATTTGTTGGTGCAGCGTGATGCATAATGGTGGTATGCATCAAGGGTGAATCAGACCCCAATATTGGTATCTGAAAGGTGTTCTAGAGATGAAAATATGTGCATTGGTGATTGGTGATTGATGCTTCTAATGCATATAATTTGGTATTTTGTTTAGTAATGTGAAATTGCTAAAGGTGATGGTGGTTTTATCTGTAATCAAAGATTTTTGAAGGTGTTTGTATGGTGCCTTTAGTGAGCAGTTGCAGTGAGAATAATTATTTGTTTGTGACACAAGTGGCCTATTGAATCTAGTTTGAAAATGGATGAAGATGGATCAACAAGGCCAGAAAGTGGTAACCTGCAGATCAGGTGTAGTATCTACTTCCAGTGGGTGCTAGATTTTTTTTATGGGAAAGAGTCGCTTCTAGTGAGTGTTGGTAAACAAGAAGGGGAAAGAGACCCTTTCAGCAGATACTGATGAACGAGCAGGGGAATTTGTCCCTTTCAGTAAAGACTGATAAATGAGTAGTAATAGAAGTTACTTTCAGTAGCAGTTGATAAACCTACAGGTAGTAGCTTGTGGGGAAAGGATGTAATCAATTTGAAGCTTGTAATAAATTGAAGATTGGATTCTTTTGTATGATTTTATCATGTCCTTTATGATGATTATGCTATGATTGAGTTGTGTTGCTAATCCATGAACAATTACTAAAGCGATTGAAAAGTGTAATTTATGAAAAAATTTATAATTTCACGACACCACTTATTCATCCCCCCTCTCAATGGTATCCTAGTTTCCATTACTTCTAAAAAATTTTATTAGAAAAAGATTCCTTCAGGATTAGTTTAACAACTGCAAGGAAGATCAAGGATCATGGTGAAAAAAGACTGGATTACCTCAAATGGAGTTCCATTTTTAATGGCTCAAATTATAAAAATTGGAAGGCAAGCATGAGAATTTACTTGTAATATCTTGATCTTGATGTATGGCTATCCGTGGAGAATGGAGAGATATATGATAAGTTTGATAAACAAGCTAGGAAAGAAATAATGAGAGGTTTTGTCTAAGTCATATTTTTAAAAAGTGATCTATTTTAATATTTCCAGGAAGATATGGGACGAATTGCAATCCATATATGAAGTAGACATGCAAGATGCATGTGATGTCGATAGGATTTCCCTGGAGGATGACGTAGTCAAAGGTTCAAAGAGAGTTGAAGATCATGAATCAGATGATGATTATTTTGTATCAATAGGTCAATTTGATGATCAACACCATAGAAGATGGAATATGAAAGTAAGTTGTTGTTTTGTTTTTATTGTAGAACAATAGGCCATTTCTTTTCAAATTTCTCAATGGTAAGTACTGGTGAAATTGAGAGTTTCTCATCTATTTATAGTGAATAAGAAACTACCTTAATAAAAATAGCAGATATGGACATTTTTCAAGAAGAAAATGGGTCCACCTCTATTGAAGAGGAATAAAGGGCATCTCATGTGCCAGAAAAAGAATCTCTAGAGTCATCAAGGGAACAAAAATTTGAAAGTGAAACAAACACTTGTTGTGAATCTAGTTTCTCTATTAATTTGGAAGATCTTGAAGAAAATATCTATTTGAAGATGCAACTCATATAAAATATTGAAGAGATTAAGAAATTAAGAGCCATAGACATGAATTTGGAAGAAGATAATATAACATTAAAAGAGAATTTGTTATATCTTCATAAGCATCCAGATAATTTGAAGCATTTAAGGAGATTCAAACCATCCATTGTTCATCTTAGACAGAGAAATTGTTGGAAGATGACATTGACGCAGCAGGAAAATTAAAGGGACCCAAAAATGTGGTTAAAGGAGCACCTGATAGCACAACAGTGGCAGAGAAAAGAATGCAGCACGAAGGAGACAAAAAACATATCAAAAATCAAAACAAAGGTATGCAACCACTCAAATGTTTCTATTGTAGTAAGGCATGGCACTTTTCTTCCAAGTGTCCAGAGAGGAAAAATAAGGTGCAACAACATAAGTGGAATGTGTTATATCCATAACCATGAAATTCTAAGATAAATTAGAGCATCCAAGCACAACGATCCTTTTCCCCTCAAAGGAAATATTTTCAGTGGCCCAAAACCACCAAGAGATGAGTATAAGTCCAAGAAATTGGATAGACAAAAGCCTTGGTAGGATGAAAAATTCCTTTTTATCCTTATTGAATAATTTTGAATTCCAGAGCTCTAATAATTATGGGTACAAAGAAGCTGTATGAAAATCTGGAAAGAAATTCTCTTTTCAGAATGTTGCAATCAAAGGCATGGATAATGATGAGAGCGAGCAAGAGCAATTGCACATGATCTATTCTAGCACTCAGAAGAAAGGCAGATCGAATGGAGCATGGAGGAAGAGCTTCAAAATGTTTGGTTTTGAAGATAATAAACAACAAGTTAGAATATAAAAGTCTAAAATTCTTGTGGTTGATCTCTCTTATATAACTTGCAACAGGAAAAGACTCAAATCATACAAAAGAAGAAGCATAAACTTTGTCAATCCTCCAAATAAATACAGTGAGACAGAATAGCAATAGGTAAATTGAAAATTAGCTTTAATTGGTGCTAATGTGTTAGGTCCCTATATTACTAGTATAGTCCCTTATTGTTGTTATTGTAACCCCCTTATTGTTATTGTTGTGTCCCTGTAACCCCCGTATTGTTATTATTGTGCCCTTCAATTATTATTGTTAGGTCAACTAGGATTACATTGTGGCCCCATGGACTCCTATATATAGAAAGGAGGGTTTGTCATTTGTATCATGCAAGAATTGTTCATTTATGTAATGTATTGGAGGTTTACCCCTCAAAGTGGCTGATTTCTAAGGCGTTGATCTCTCTTTTATTCTATTTTTTGAGCTGGTTTCATAACATTTGGTATCAGAGCTTTGGATTCTAGGGTTCCGCTGCTTCAAACAAGTCATCATGGAAGTTTCACTATAACGTTTTTTCTACGAAGTTTCAGAAGCTGAAATTTTTAGAGCGCGAAGCTGACATCCTTAGAAACATGGTCGCAAAATTTCAGATCCTGGTTGGCAATATTTTTGGAGATATGGTCTATGGAAGATAGGGATTTTTCAGGCTCCCAAATTTCATCTCAAAGAAGTGATTGTGGGAAAATCTTCATAACTCTCTCTCTCTGAGCATCAGATTGGAATTCTGTAAAAGTTGGCTGCAAGTACACGAAATGTAGTTTCTTGTCTATCAATTTCAGAACCGAATGAGGAAACCATGACACGTGGAAAGTCGTACAAGTTCCCTCTACTGAACCAGTCCATAATTAGGTCATCGTAGGAGATTGGGCACAACTTTGTCTTCAAGAATCCAAATTAGGTCATACCTGTGTCATTTGAAAAAGGATTTAGAATGCTACGTCAGAACCAAATTTTAGATATTTAAGATCTGAAATCACAGAGATAATTCAGTTTCAATATCAAGCTCCTCAAAAGAAAGAAAAAGGTGTGTATTTTTTTCTGAATTACATAAGTCTTGTGTAAAAAAATCAGTTTGAAGTGATTCCAAGGGCCTATTGAGGATATATTTCAGTAGTGGGTTCTGAAATTCCTCCTAAAAAGAATTCAACACCCATGAAGCCCTTAGATTACTCTACTATGACTCATGAATATGAAGAATCGCAACATGATCAATCACAATTACAAGAGCAAGTGCACCAAATTTCGCTCTCGCAAAGAGTAGCAAAAAATGAAATGGAAGTTTTGAAGAAAGGCATGGAAGCAAAGATGGATGGTTTGAAGAAATGCGTGGAAGCTAAGATGGATGACATGGAAGTTGGCATGGAAGCTAATATGGATTACATGGAAGAAAAAATGAAAGACAACATGGAAAACATGAAGAATGGTCTAAAAGCAGACATGGAAGGTTTGACAAAGTTGATACAAGAAATGTTTCATAATGGTGAAAAGATAGTAGAGAAAAATCATGATGAGAACAAAATAAATGTTAATCGTGATTTCATAAAATCTAATATTGGATGGAAGACCCACCATATTCCAAATATGGATATGAGGAAGTTTGATGGCAAGGATCCCGTCACATGGATACTACAGATGGAGCAATATTTTGATCTCAATAATGTTCAAAACACAAAAAAGGTACGCATTGCAACTTTACATTTCGAACAAAATACATTTTCATGGTATCGATGGCTTTGCTCTCGTAAAAAAATTGTCACTTGTTCAATTTTTACGGAGGAAATGATAGCACATTATGAGGATACAAAGAGAAACACCTTCTTTATCCAATTGATAAATCTCAAAAAAAAGGGTTCAGTGCCAGAGCACATTGAGGACTTCCAAAATTTGAATATAATGGTAACTGATATTCCAGAATAACACAGGATTGATGTCTTCATAGGGAATTTAAAGGATAGCATCCAACATGAAGTTCACGTTTGGGAACCTGATTCATTGGAGAAGGCATTCAGGTTGGAAAGAAAAATTGAATGTAAAATTATGGTGACAAGGAAGCCTACCACTCACAACTATAAAGATGGAAGTGTTGCTACTCCTAGACTTCCACAACCTACAAGGTTGACACCACAACAATTGGAAGAAAAAAGAGAAAAAGGGCATTGCTACAGTTTTGATATCAAATACACTAAAGGTCATAAGTGCACTGAGAAGAAATTATTTTACATAGATTGTGAAGAGGAGGAATAAAATGAAGAAGAAACTTCAAAAGTAGAGGGTATACACCAGGAAGAAACCTTAGAAGAAGAAGAAATGAGTCTGACCATATCATGTAATGCATTGGCAAGAATTACCACTCCTCAAATTCTCAAGATAGAAGGACATATCAAGAAGAAAAAGCTAATAGTGTTGATTGACTTGGGTAGTACCCATAATTTTATTCATTGTAAGGTAGCCAAGGAATTGAATTGTTTCCTATACCCAGCACCAGAATGTCAAGTGATGGTTGCAAATGGAGGAACTATAAATTTCTCTGGAAAATTCCATAAGATCAAGCTAGCCATGGGGGAATATGTATTGAATAGTCCAATGCTTTCAATCCCAATGGGAGGTGCTGATGTTGTACTAGGAGTACAATGGTTACAATCTTTGGGGACGGTAGCTTTTAATTTTCAAGAAATTTTCTTGAATTTTTTTTCGGAAGGAAACGAAATTGAATTACGGGGTATCGCAGGGAAGCTAGGAAAGATAATAAGCTATAATTTCATGACAAAGCTTCTGAAAAAATAACAACGGGGCATAATTGCACAATTATTCTCATTGGAAGTTCCAACATCAAAATCATTCGTTTCTCCAGATCTCCAAAAATTCTTGGACAATCATTCCAAGGTGTTTGACACTCCCAAAGGACTCCCACCTATTCATGATCATGATCATGCTATTCATTTGATTACAGGAAGTGTTCCTCCAAATATCAGGCCTTATAGATATCCTTATGTCCAAAATAGAAAAATTGAACGTATGATTGCAGAAATGTTAGAGGTTCGTATAATTCAACCTAGTCAAAGTTATTTTTCTGCTCCAGTAGTATTGGTGCACAAGAAAGATGGATCATGGTGCATGTGTCCGGATTATAAGGAGCTCAATAAGCTCACTATTAAAGATAAATTTCCCATTCCTATGATTGATGAATTATTGGATGAATTACATGGAGCAATTTATTTTGCCAAGTTGGATCTTCGTTTAGGATATCATCAAATTAGAATGAAGACTAAAGATATTCTGAAAACAACATTTCTAACTCATGAGTGTCATTATGAATTTTTGTTCATGCCTTTTGTCCTTACCAATGCACCTTCTACATTTCAAGGGTTGATGAATTCCATTTTCAAACCCTTCCTTAGAAATTTTTTTCTAGTATTTTTTGATGATATACTAATCTACAATAGGCCTTGGAAGGATCATGTTCAACATGTTGACAGGGTGCTCAAACTATTGGAGGAGAAACAATTATATGCAAAAACATCCAAATGTTTCTTTGGAGTACAAGAGGTAGAATATATGGGTCATATTGTATCTCATGAATGTGTTAAGGTAGACCCTAAAAAAATTAAAGCCATTAAGGAATGGAAAGTGCCTAAACCATAAAGCAGTTGCGCAGATTTCTCGGGTTAACAGGGTATTATCGCAAGTTTGTTAATAATTATGGGAGAATAGCAGCACCTCTAACAACATTATTGAATAAAGATGAATTTTCATGCTTGAAGCAACTAAGGCCTTTGAACATCTTAAAGAGGCAATGTGCCTAGCGCCAGTCTTAGCTACGCCAGACTTCACAAAAACCTTTATTGTGGAATGTGATGCCTCAAGCAATGGAATTGGTGTTGTTTTAATGCAAGAAGGAAGACCCATTGCTTTTGAAAGTCATCCAATCAAAGGAAAGTATTTACAGAAAGCTATTTATGAGAAGGAAATGTTGGCAATACTACATGCACTAAAGAAATGGAGACCTTACCTAATGGGAATACACTTCAAGGTAAAAACTGATCATGATAGTCGTAAACACTTTTTGGAACAAAGACTATCTTCAGAAGAGCAGCGAAAATGGGTCACAAAGATGTTGGGTTATGACTTTTAAATCATCTACAAAAAAGGGAAGCTAAATTTTGTTGCAGATGCACTCTCAAGAAAGGATGAAGAGGTGGAAGCATTGCTTTGTGCCATTTCAATTATCCAGCTAGATTGGATAACCAAAGAAAGGGATGAATGGAAGAAGAACAAAGAAGTGTGGACTCCAATTCAAAAGTTGTAGCAAGACCCTAGTACATGTGACACATTTAGTTGGAAAAATGATTCCTTATGGTACAAAGATTGCTTATATATTTGCAAGAATTCCCAACTAAAACAAAATATTCTTTTGGAATTGCACACATCTCCTTTAGGAGGACACTCGAGATTTTTAAAAAATTACCATAGGGTGAAGAAAGAGTTTTTTTGGGATGGCCTTAAATCTAATATTCAAAATTTTGTGGCGGAATTTTTGGTTTTCCTGCAAAATAAAGTTGAGAAAATTAAGACCCCGTGTCTTCTATAACCTTTATCCATTCTAGGTCAACGTTGGGAGGAGATTTCAATGGATTTTATCACAGGTTTACCTAAGTCTAAAGGAAGGAGTGTCATCATGGCGGTAGTTGATAGACTTACCAAGTATGCACACTTTTGTGCATTATCTCATCCATTTAAAGCAAGTACAGTTGCGACTGCATTTATGGAAATAATTCAAAAGCTACATGGGAACCCAAAGATTATTGTAAGTGACAGAGATCCCATTTTTACAGGAAATTTTTGGACAGAGTTATTTTCTTGTTTGGGTACTCAACTAGCTCATAGATCATCTTATCATCCTCAATCTGATGGTCAAACAGAGATAGTGAATAAATGTTTGGAAGGATATCTTTGTTGTTTTGTATCATATAAGCAAGTACAATGGGTGAAGTGGTTACCTCTCGTTGAATGGTGGTATAACACTTCCTTTCATACTACAGCAAAAATGACCCCATTTATGGAACTTTATGGACATCATCCACCATCCATCACATCTTATTTAAGGGAAAATTCTAGGGTTCAAGCAGTGGAGGATCACATCGAGCATCAACAAGAAGTTCTCCAACTCTTAAAGGATAACCTAAATTTGGCACAAAATCGAATGAAACAACAGGTGGATCAACATCACAGTGAGAGAATTTTTGATGTGGGAGACTAGGTATTTTTACGGCTACAACCATACAAAGAAATGTCCCTCAAGAAAGATAAGAAAGATAATAAATTATCGCCAAAGTACTATGGTCCTTACAAGGTTTTGAAAAAGATTGGTACTATGGCATACAAATTGGAGCTTCCTGCTTCTTCACGAGTGCATCCAATTTTCCATGTTTCATGCTTAAAAAAGGTTATAGGGGACAAACTTCTAGTTCAAAAAATATTGCCAGAACTTGATGAGGAAGGAAAAACCATATTGGAACCTGAAGCAGTCATGGAAACAAGAACTTGACAACTATGAAATCGATCAATTTCAGAGTATCTGATCAAATGGAAGAACTTAATCACTGAAGATTCTACATGGGAGGAAGAGAATTTCATACAAAAGCACCTGGAGCTACTCAAGCATTGAGGAAAACACTTTTTTGAAGGAGAGAAGCATGTTAGGTCCCTATATTACTAGTATAGTCCCTTATTGTTGTTAGTGTAACCCCCTTATTGTTAATTTTTTACCCCTGTAACCCCCATATTGCTATTATTGTGCCCTCCAATTGTTATTGTTAGGTCAGCTAGGATTACATTGTGGCCCCATGGACTCCTATATATAGAAAGGAGGTTTTGTCATTTGTATTATCCAAGAATTGTTCATTTATGTAATGTATTGGAGGTTTCCCCCTTGAAGTGGCTGATTTATAAGGCGTTGATCTCTCTTTTCTTCTATTTTTGGAGTTGGTTTCATGACATAATGAAAGGAATTATCAGTCGTTTGTATACTAAAGCAATGGCAGAAAGTCACCCGGTCAGGAAAACCAACACAAGAAATCAACTCATATCTAGGTGTGGAAGAAAAATTAATATAATATACTTAGGTTGGAGTAGATCCCTTATTCCTATTCATTAAAGAGAAGAGGTGGCTTCAAGGGAATACAGAAAGGTTAGATGAAATAAGCATAAAGGAACATACCAATGAATGCATATGAAAGATAAACATAAGTATGTCATTTTATGTTGATTGATGAGTAGTGTGTTTGATTGAATGTTGTTGTCAAATCATATTGGTAGACCAAGTATATATATATGGTGAGGATTTGCTTACCGTTTAAGTTTCTATAGCAAGTATTTTTTAAATATCCCTAATGAAAAGAGGGAGCATGGACATAAGGGGTCTGTACTCAAGACAAGATTTGAGTATCAAACTATCCATTGATAGAAGGTATCATTAATTGGTATCAACATATTGCTGCAAGACATAGGCTAATGGTATTTATGTTAAATAATTCCATTCTAATTGGTAATTGGTAAAAGGCATCAGATTTTTTGTGATAGGTGCATGATCAGAGGATGAGGACACTCAGTTATCAAGTGCTCAACAATTTCTATAAGTGGCATCAATTCAGAAATTTTCATGATTTTAACACTTGGTAGCAAAGGTACTTTCAATTGGTATATGCATTAATTAGACTCTTTGTTAGAGTATGGTGTTCATGTTTTCAATATGAGATTGTAAATCCAATTTTTTGTAAGAAAGTATTGATTTATATGATTTTTCTTCATAATAAGTCAAATGTATCATGGTGATTATGTTGTCATTAGAAGTCTGCCATGAGAAATGCAAGCTAAGATGTTGGTATATGAATGCAATGATGCGATTCCCTTGTAAAAAGTGTTGTATTTGGATGTTCGAATGCATAGGAAAGGTTTTTATTATTGCTACAGGTCAGGTGTATGTGTCTAGGTAGGAAATATTATGAATGTAATTATAGTTGAGACTCAGAGAAACAAGAATTATTTATCATGGCTCAGTTGCACAAGCATGTGTTGTTTTATCAGGAGATCACTCTTGCATTCTTAAGGTGGAGATTGGGAGTAATCACTCCTATCCCTTCAACTCAATATTCTTCACAGGATAAAGAGGAATATGCTTGGATAAGATTATAGGTACCTAAGGTTTTCAACATAAGAATAAACAATTGGAAGGTCCATAGGATCAAAAGATGGAGGGATATTGTTGACAAGGGGAGCATGTTAGTATCCTTTCCATTGATGTTAAATGGGGGATAATTATTAGTGATAAAAAGAAATATGGTAAATAAGCTCATACAAAGAGGGAGAAGGACCTCAAGAAAAACATAGATAGAAACATCAAAGTCAAAGAAGAGAATTACACTAGTCTTTGCTTGATCATTTGTGAATCATTGGTGATGATGTTTTGTTTGATCTTGGTGTTGCCATCAATGCCAAAGGGGGATATTGTTGTAAATATATTTTCATTGATGGAAAAGGTAAAGGAAAAGAAATGGAAAAGGTAGCAAAGGCAAAAGAAACAAAGGTGTAAAAATAAAAAGAAACACAACTGTGAAAGAAGAGCTCATAAGATCTAGTTAAGAGAATAATTATAAATGAGAAAAATGGTTGAGAGTGGTGCAGATACTTTGGAGACATTATTTTTAATAGTAAATCCCATAAAACATAGGAAAAACCCACCCAGATGGAAATATCTCAGAAATATATTTTCATTGGTATGCAGAAGTCTGAAAATGGCCTCCTGGATCAAAATATAGAGACATTCAAATTTTGTGACCTAAATTCAAGGATAATAGAGGTAAGAGGTGGTTGGATGAGCTTTCGCACCTAGTCAAAGTTTGAAAAGTGACAAGCTCGATGGTAAGGTTGGTGTATCCAATATAAAAAGCTTTGAGAAGACATTTCCAACAACAAAGCAGCGAGGATAATTTTTAGTGGCTCATGTGGAGACCACTTGGTGGCAATACCTAGGTGGATATACCCCAACGAAAATGAAAAAATGTGAAAATGGAATGAGCGGGATGCAAGGAGCAGTACTATTCCAGTAAATGACATCATCTTAGTAGAGGTAGCCTAGTGATTGTACCTCAAATGTTTTCAAAGGGTGCACAAAGTTAAGTGTCATGACGCATTGGGAGGGATGATGCAAGCGGCAGGGTTAAACTGCAGGCAAGTCCAACAGTGGTTTATGTGACATGTGTCCCCACCGAAACATAAAAACGAATGCATGGGGTCGAGTGCATTAGGTGTTTATAAGAAAGGGGGGTTGCACAATAAGTTGTTTTTACCAGACTGTCGATCACAGATCAACGATGGAGGTTTACTGTGCACCCCCCACCCCTATAAAACCAAAAACCATTTTGAGTGGGTTTCAAAAACCACAAATGGTTTTGTGACAATAATTCAAAGGGTCGGACACTTAGAATATATTTAAAAAAGGAATTTCGCAAAAAACCAAGGCCTTGGACCCTTTCTCTCTCCTCTCTGACAGAGGATAAGTGGAAAATTTTGATTGCCCTCGACGATGGGAGGATGATGATGTCAGAAACTTGGTAATAGGAGGTGGACATGTGGTAGGAATTTTGGAATTTTTGGGTGCCCAAAAGGCCAAAAATTAAATGAAGTGTCAACAATGATAGGTTGACACGTAGCACAAGTGAAATCAGAGTGATGTCATCCTGTTGGTTGGATCCTGACGAGTTATTAACGATGCACAAGAAAAAGCGTCGGGAAGTGAGAGACGATACACGTCAAGATTGACATGGCACATGGCAAAAAATGAGAACAAGACTCGAATGACCCCATAAGACACAACATCACATAAGGATGACCCTATCGTTAAACATGAGGGTACAAAGGGAATATGTCAGGAGAAAAGGCGTCAAGACACAAAGGACAGATAGGTTGGATACAACAACATATTAGAAGATGAAAAGTGACGTCACCTCATAGGCATGATCCTGGAGGTTCATTAACAAAGTGAAAAGTAAAAGCATCGTGATTTGGAGCTTTGACCTTAGCACTAGGTCTTGGTCATTTCACGTAGAAATAAGACCAATGGCACAAAGACATTGAGAAAGAAATTTGGCGTATGAAGGGCTTATAAGGGCTTAGAACCTAAAGGCCTAGATGATGGTCATAGAGATTTGGTCATATGGCAGGAAAGTAGGAAGGTGATGGCGCAAAAAGTGCCAAGGCAAAAAATAGAAGAATTGGTTGCATTGTTTTTTAATAAAAATACTGGTAAAGTCTATTTTGGCAGTGCATTGATAATAAAAAAGTGGGGGCATGGAAATATTATTTTTCAACGCAACTTGGTAGTGGCATATTAAAAAGGCATTTTGGAATATGGTAAAGTGTAGTGTGAGCATGCAAGGATGTGATGAGTTGACAACTATTTTGGCATTATTTTTAATAAAATCCTTCGGTTATTGGCATGAAACAAGTAAACAAATCTTGGATTTGTAAATTAAGAAAAACATAACAAAAAAAACAATAAAAGATTAAAGTCAAGTGCATGAACGAGTTGGAAGCAGTTAAGTGCAAGATTTGGAAACTAAGGAAAATTTAGAGGGTTGCTAAAATAGAAGGAGCATTGCTAAAACCTGTTAAAAATACAAAATAGAAAAATTAAGCAAAAATAATCAGAATTTGAGTTTTGTACTATGGATCCGAGATTGGAGAGTTAAAGAAAAAATTCAAAAGAGTTAGTTGAACATGTGAAAGGAAAAAATTAAATAAACATGCCAAGTTTTGAAAGAAAGATAAATAAAGTCCAATTCCAAAAATATTAGTGCACAATTCTTTAAAAACATAATTCACGCAACAATTTTTATGTGTTTTAAGAGTGTGTTTGTGGATGAGTGGCTAATGAGATGTTGAAAGTTGTTGTTGCACCGTGATGCATAATGGTGGTATGCATCAAGGGTGAAACAGTAACCAATCTTGGTATCTAAAAGGTTTTCTAGAGATGCAAAGATGTGCATTAAGGACTAGTTATTGATGTTTCCATTGCATAAAATTTGGTGTTTTGTTCAGTAATGTGAAATTGCTGAAGGTGGTAGTAGTTTTATAAGTAATCAGAGTTTTTTGAAGGTTGTTGCATGGTGCCTTTGGTGAGTAGTTGTAGTGAGAAAAATTCATGTGTTTGTGACACAAGTGGCCTATTGGTTCTAGTTTGAAAATGGATGAAGGATGGAACAACAAGGTTTACAAGTGGTAGCTTGCAAATTAGGGATAGTAGCTCCTTCTGGTGGGTGTTGGTAAATTTTCAGGGGCAATATTCCCTTCCAGTGAGTATTTTTAAATGAGTAGGGTAAAGAGTCTTTTTAGTAGAGACTGATAAACGAGAAAGGGTAGTATTCCCTTTTAGTGAAGACTGATAAAAGAGGATTTTTAGAAGTTCCTTTTAATAGCATTTGATAAAACTACAAGTAGTAGCTTGTGGGGCAATGATGTCATCAATTTGAAGCTTGTAATAAATTGAAGATTGGTTTTTTATGTATATATTTCTCATGTGATTGATGATGATTAATTTATGGTTGAGTTGTGTTGTTGATCCATGAACAATTGCAATAATGTTTGAAAAGAATAATTTGTGAAATTTTTTATAATTTGGCCACACTACTAATTCACCCCCCCCCCCCCTCGGTAGTGTCCTAGTTTCCATTGTTTGTAACAATGTTTCCCATCCTCCTCGTACTTTAGTTTCCATAATGATAAAACATTCAATATCACTCATGTATAAACATGGATTATGGACCTCCAAACTCAAACTAACAACATAAGGGAAAAATCAGAGTCTCCAAAAGCCATCCCAGACTCTATAGAAGGTAGTTCTTTTATAGGAAAAAGTAGGAATTTTTTGATCCACCATACTAGGGCTAGATCCACTTTCAAAGGGGATAAGGTCCATGGGATAAGAGATAAATCCTTACTAGTAGGAATTCGAGATCATTTTCAATAGTAAATGGAAGAATAAACTCTCGAAGCCTCTAGAAGGGGAAGCTGTAAAATTATATTTTATTTTACCTCATTTCCAAGTGTCACTGCACTTACTGTAAAGGAAATATGTGTTTACTAGGGAAAATTGTATTGTTTTAACCTACACCATCATAGTTTGTCAAGAGGGTAAGTGCAATGGAGTCTTAAATTAGGGTTTTGAGCCATTGTAATACAATATCTTTACAAATTTTGGGAAATGTTTTTCTTTTGGTCTTGCAGGGGATTGATGCAAAATGTAATGGATGGAAAGAGATCCAGGTTCAGGTCCTTTTTCATAAGTGTGAAAAAATGTCTTGTAACACATAGTTTCCTTGGAAGCAATAGATTTTGAAGTCATGAAAAGACTTATTGATGTATTTTTTATGTCCATAACCAATTTCATGTGTTTTGGGGGATTATGAGCTGGTAGAAATAAGTGTTAAGTATATGGTCAGAACAAGTTTCAAGAACAGTTTTTATTAATAAATACGTTATAACAGGGTATGGATAGGATATGAGAAGTTGGTGATAGTAGCATCATGGCCATTTATAAAGAACTACATTGAAGAGGAGGCAGGTCTAGTTTTAAATATTGTGAAGAGAGGTCCACACGAAGTTGAATAAGGAGGTGGGTTCCTACACTAAGTTTGTTTCATCAATTAGGTTAAAGCTTATAGAAAATCAAACATTTCTCATCTCGGTGGTTGGTGCCTCAATCACAGTATAGCCTATTGTAATTGGTTGCTTGAACATTTTCAAGATTGGTGTCTCAATCAAGTTGTATCCTACCACAAGTAGTTTCTTGCATGTCTTGGGGGTGGGTTCCTCCAATAGGTCAGTGCCTACAAATATATGTAATGAATTAAAGAAAAAAAATATAACCATTTGTGGTTTTCTCCCGCAAGGTTTACCATGTAAAATAATGTGTCCTCTTATGTTGATATGATGATGGCTTCTTGATGCATTGTTTTATTCATTATTATGCAGAAAATGCTTATGGTACAATTCTACATGTTGTTTATTAATGAAATGTTTTGAAATGATGAAATTTCCATTACATTGATTCACCCTGCCTCTCAATGGGATCCTTGGTCTATCATGTCCTAATAACATCACAAACTTCAAGGTGATAAATATCACAAAATGCCTCATCCTTGAAGGGATTTATGTCATGGGGCAGGAAATAGTGTTGTTGACATGGTGATATCACCCTTTCTAGAGCCACCCAATTGTGTATGGTTGTGGGTGTGTTGTTGTCGACAATTCCAAATTCTTAAAAAAAATATATCGAGATGAAGTTCTTTTGACTTTCTCTATAAAAAATTTAAGTCCAATGCAACACCCTTTACCCACATTTGTAGGTGAAAAAGGTACTCACCTTCCTCTAGTTTTTCGGGTTCACTTGGCTAGACCTTGGTTGTAGCGACAATAGAATTAGGTTTTGGATTAATGATATGGTTCCCCTTGTCAACATATGATTTAGAGTTAAAACTTGAATCTGACTCGAGGCTTTCAACTCGACCAATAATGACTACTTTGAGTGGCATTCATCGACAATATGCCAAGGGCTCTTATGGAACTTATAGCTCTTTCTCGTGACTTTATTCGTATTGTCATTACCCCTGTTTTTTTATGGCATAGACGGGTTGTACTAGGGTGATCCATCATAGTTATTCCCTTTGCTCTAGGGTTGGGGCTACCTTTTCCTTTCTTCTTTTATCAGGAATTTACAGATCCAAACTCTTAATTTTTTTATTTAAATTTATACTTGATTTTGACAACATATAGATATGTCATGCACAATGAGGAAATGCACAGAAATTCCATCTCCGTCTAGATGCATTTATATAAGTTTTCATTATTATTAAGCACTATATGTCACTTAGAGTCTTTTATAACCGACTTTGTGTGCAAGTTATGGAATAAATTTGTGAACTTTAGCATTGTTTGGTCCTTCTCTTGTCACAATGTGGTCAACCTCATGTAATAGTCACCATAACGTCCAATAGGAAAATATTTTTCTGTTAATAACATCCCTGAAAGAGCCCCAAGTGGGTATGGATACAAATATTGTGGATTATCTTGTGGCCTTTTTCTCTCATTTTTTATCCAACAAATCTTTGAAATGGGGGATAGCCTTAAGGAGCAAAAAGGTAATATTTTCTCCATCAGAAAAAAAATTCAATAGAAAAATACACTTCTAGTAGATTTAGCCACTTATCTATATCATTAATATATATCTCCCCTTAAAATACAATAATCTCAAAAATAACTTGTGCCTTGAAGGGGCCAATGCCTCCAAAGTGGCCTCTTGATGAATATGCATCATTTTTTCATAGTCATTGAAGGATATGGGTAAAAAATCCATCATCACATTCGTTATCCATGCGAGGGCTTCCTTGAGAAACATTTTAATAAGCGCTCATATTCCATTGTCTTTATTTTCTTCCACCATGGGAGGTTATTTATGCTACTGAGGGTGGTATTAAAAAATATCAAGTAGCTCGAGTCCCAACTCCTTATTCCCTAACCTCATTGGGCACATGATAAAAAATAAAATAAAGAGAAGACCACACTAATACCACTGATCTAGATTTATGAATGGAATTAAATGGAATATAGGTTTATAAAAAAACATAGATATGTAGTGAAGCTTTAATTCTATTAATAAATGGAATGTGTTGAAACTATAAAAAAAAAGTGGATTGAAATAGACTGCTTGAACAGTGGTAGCTTATCTTTGAGAAGGGATGTGACAGCTACATGCATTCACCAAATTTCATTACAATGAGGTTGAAAGGCCCTTTTCAATAGAAAGAATCAATGAGGAAACCACAAAAATTAAAAGTCCTAACCCTAGGAGATGAAAGAACAAAAGTTTTGTTGCCCTGATTGGGTTGGTTGGTACATTAACTTCTTGCGGTCGTAACTTTTGCATGTGACCTCTGTTTGGCGTGCTTGGTATCCCATTGGAAATTTCTAGCTAATAAGTATCCCTTGTACTATGCCTACTCCAGATCCTATGGCTATCACCTCGAACCATACAATTTCAAAACAAACATCATTTAGGGCCTCAAAATAGACCCAAAAGTTTAGCACAAGAAAAGTATAAAAAAATGCAAAGCTGGAGAATTGTGCTTTCAGCCAATGGATTAATAGTTGGGTGGCCACCAATATCCACCTAGATTACCATTAAAATATAGGAACCATGAGATGATGAAACCATTAAGACCATGTAGTAAATAAGGACTGAGAATTAGTTACCCGAGCCTCCTTACATCATTCTTGACTGGCACAACTAGCATCAATGGATTTTAACGTTAGCCCCTAGTAGCACTGATATGGTCATTGATGTCTTCCTTAGGTACCATGGTGGCATCCCACCCATATTAACCTAGTTAAGAGCCCTAAAATATAGGCCACTATGGCTACTACCTCATAACCAAATGACTGGTAGGAAACATGTGATTAGAACTGTATGCGCAATCAGGGTAACTAATCCCAAAAAATCTTGAGAGATTACTCAAAGTGATCCATATGTCTCTCAAAGAGATCTTAAAATGCACACAATATAGAGAAACTTGCGTAAAGGGAGTGGGGATGTCACTCCACAAGTTCCTGATATGGCTGTATGGTTGACTCCCATGTGAGGGGAGATTTTCAACAAGTGCTTGATGTGACAATGTATTTATTCTCTTTAGAGAAACTAGTTTTAGTTTTAGAACCATGAAGAGCGTCCTCTCCAAACATATTTCAATTTTATACCCAAAGCTATTGTTGGTGCTTTATAACCAAAAGTTCTAGTTAATTTTATTAGCGCTTTATTTTATGGTTGTTTTTTACTTAGGGGTATAGAGTGAATCTGGGATGTTGTTTAAGAGACACAAAACCAATCCAATATTTAAGTTATATGAAGAACACACAAGGTTTTCAATTCAATGAAACTACTTAGAGGAAGGGTAGAGACTTTTTTTTTTTTTCCAAGTGAGAAATGAAACCTCATAACCTCTCTCAATAATCACTCCATATACTCAAAAAAATCACACCAAACCAATTCACAAATCATCTAAATTATTCTAAGATGCACATGAAAAAACACCAAGGAAAAGAACTCTAAAGCATGAAACTATGGATTTGAAACAATGGTATGTGAAATATGTCCTACTAAATGTGTCAGACAACAATCTCACAAATAAGATAAATAAATTTTCTATCTATAATACAATGCAAGTAGGCAAAAACTAATCTTACAATGTTCTACATAGGAAAACAAGCTTGAATGCTAATAAAGGATCAAGAAGTAATACACCATAAGAATTGGACTTATTTTCAATTATTGATATAAAAAAGGACACAAATGCTTCTTAGGTAGATCGTATTAAGCTCAAAATATCATAAAAACAATTAGAAGATCAACCACTAAATAAGGAAATCAATAGATGGAAAATCTTTACACAACCTAAGCAAAGTGCAAGATCAAATCAAATATCTCAAGGGATAAGAGATAGGGATCATATCTAACCCTCCACATGTAAATGATTTCATATTTTAGTCTTAGACATTAAAATGAAAATTAGGTCTTGGAAGAAATCCAAATTCAGCAAAAAAATATAAAATGAAAAATAAAAATAAAAGTAAAAAAAATAGAGAAAATATTTTGAAGACATTAGGTTACTGAAGATTTATCAAAAATAAGTTAGATTATATATCAAAATAAAGCAGAGAAAATTTCTCACCAAACGTTTTTTTTCTCATGTAGATCACAGGTCCCTACCAAAATATATTATAGAACCAAATCTCCATTGAAGTAATGAGAAATTAGGAAATTAGTTGATTTTAAATCATCCATAACTCCCTAATATTGACACAATTTTAGATGATTTTTCTTTTTGATTAGGCTAAATTTTTGAGGAGAACTCATATTTGCAGTTGTTTCATTCAAATTATATACATAAAGTTAAAGAATTTTATTTAAATATTGTAACCCAGTTTTCCTCTTTTTTGGTTTTTCCTTTTTTTAAATAAGATTTTAAATAAGCTTAAATATTAAATATCAAGGGTATATATAGCTAAAATTTTTTTTTTGGAGAGATAGAAATCAATAGTGAATGATTCAAGAGAAAATAGGTTCAACACTACAAGAAAAAATGACATTGGTGAGGGGCGAAAAATGTCACCATAATTTCATTGGTGACGGTCAAAAGAGCCTTCGTCGCCAAAAACTAAACGTCACCAAAGGTAGCGTCGCCAAAAGTATAGGTGTTGTGGTGACATTCAAGGTCCATCACCAATAATGATTTATAATGATGGATAGTGACCGTCATCATTTCATATGAGCAATGGTGATGGAAAATAGCCTCTGTCACCAAAAAATTGAACGTCACCAAAGATCATGTTGCCGAAAGTATGTGTTGTGGTGACATTCAAGGTCTATCATGCATATTGATCATAATGATGGATAGTGACCGTCACCATTTCATATTAACAACAACAAATTTTTGTGTTGGACCTTTCATGACTATCACTATTGGTGCATTTATATATGGTGACATTCAAAGACCGTCACCATTTCATATTTGGTGAGGGTCAAAAAATGTCACTATAAGCTCATTCGTGAGGGTTGAAAAATGCAACCATAATCTCATTGGTGAGGGTTGAAAAATGTCACCATAATCTCATTGGTGAGGGTTGAAAAATGTCACCATAAGATCATTGGTGATGGTCAAAAGAGCCTTTGTCACCATTCCATATGAATATCAGGGCATGATGGAATCGAACCACCAACCTCCTTATTGTAAAGAAAGTGCTCTTCCATTGGGCTAGCACCCTTTAAAGAACTAGACTTTAAAAAATTAAACCTTGAAACTTTATAAATTTTAAATTATACAACTTTTGAGAAATTATAAAACTTTGTAAAGTCTTCGAAAATCTTTTACTAAACAAGAAAATTGCACGAAATTTTCAAGTCCCTACTTAACGGTTATGGAAATTATGAAAATCGAGTGGAGGTGTAAATGAAGTGTAGGGAAATACCAAACATACAAGTAGAATACATTTATTCCATTCTATAAGAAATATTAGAACAAGTTTGCGATTGTAATCTATATGAACTAAGTTAACTATTATGTGTAAAATATGTGTATGCTCTAATGAATAAATCAAGACTTCTAAATGTATGTTTGTGCTATGAAGATTTGTATCCTACACCAATATGGAATAGGTAGTGTTAGCCAACTACAAAGTAATGTACATGTCAAAGAAAAAATCAACAAGATGAAGTTATTTCTATGAATTTTGGGGCACACTTGCTACACTACCTATCTTTGAATGTCCCTTGTGTAAATATGTTACTATATTTAAAGCTTTAGCATATTATATGACCAGAATAATACTTCTCTATTTAATGCATAGATTCTCTTCCTTAGGTAGAGAAGATGGCCTATCATTTGTAAAGATTTTGAGTGATAGATCTGCAGTTTATAGTTATGTTGTCCACTAAAATAACCCTTTTATCCTGAGACAGTTTATAATTTTATGAAGATGTTTAGCCTTTACTAAAACAATGACTGGTGAGGGAAAATGGTACTGGACCTTAAAAACGCTTTGAGGGGCTTGCAAAATGATTATTTATTTCCCATTGATAATGCTGCATCTATTTTTTAGTAGTTTAGAAAAAAAAAAAATTGGGAACATATTCTGCAAGCATATAGCTTGCATTTAGAAACATGATATTACAAAGTGGCACAACTTTGAACCCTTTCATAAATTTAATGACCATTGTCATGGTGATTTAAAACAAAAAATGACAGCATACCATTTCCCTAATGCAAAAAACCATTATGCATTTTGTAGGAGATTAAAAAAACTTAGCATCTTAGTGAATTAAGTAGTCTAGGTGATTAACTATTTTATTCCCATACTCAATCCTTGTGTTCAGGGGGTTTTGTATAGCCTTGAAATGGAACAATACTACTCATTGTTGTCTTGATCCTTGTAGGCACTGTAAATAGTCTAGGAAACCAAAAAAAAAAAAAGTTGAGCTTCTTAGGTCATAAATGATCTAGTTTCCATAGTGAAGCTCTTTAAGAATTTGACTTTATATAGTAGTAGTGAATGCGATAACCAACAAAAAATTGAATGGTTGACCATATGTGCAGGTAAAAGATATACATGTAGAATATATATCTCCTAGTTCTCTGAATGTAGTACAATTTTTCTTGGTTATGGGGATTGAAAAACATTTGCATGGATGATTCCACTGGGTTTGATCTTGTGTCAACCTTTCCAAGAGCACACACAATAAGTAGAAAGAGAGAAAAGGGTTGAAAATAAAAACACATACACACACAGAGCTAAATACAAGTTGAACAGGGTTTGGTTGGCTGGTAAAACAGGGGTGTTGTTATTCCCCAACCAAGGTTTAAATTCCCCTAAACATGTTTCTCTCCAATGAGCTATTTCAACTCGGTAGTTGCGAGTCCTATACATTTTTTTCTAAATAGATATTCTCAGTCACCTTAGTAGGTTCATCCATAGTGGGCCTTCTCAATTGGGTAGTTGCAAGTCTTGGGAAATTTTTTATGAATAGATAGTCTTAATCACCCTAGCAGGATGTCCCATGGTTAGTTCTAGTTACTTTTTTCAGATTATCCTCCGACTTATCAAAATGGGCTTCGATTGGTGGTGAAACAAGGGTCTTTTTGTTTGTCAGCCAGAATCCCATGGGTACATGCAAGTCTTGGTAAATTTTAGCTGAGTAGATATTCTTGACTACCCCTAGTGGGCTAGCTCACCTAGGTAGGTCCAAGTATTTGGAAAATTTAGTTGAGTAGATTTTCTTAACTACTCCTACTAGACTATCTCACCTTGTAAGGTTAAATTCCCTAGGAAAATTTTGTTGAATATATACTCTTACTTAATCGATCCTTAGTGGGATTTCTCACCTAGGTAGGTGCAAGTCTTAAGGTAAATTTGGCTCAATAGATACTCTTAATTGTCTCTGGTGTACTGTCTCACTACGGTAAGTGAGAGTTTGGGGTAAATTTTGTTGAATAGATACTCTTCATAAGCCTCTAGGGGGTTGTGGGCTGTCTCACATGGGCAGGTGCCAGAGTTGGAAAAGTTTTGCTGAATAGATACTCTTAATAAAAATTGTCATAAAATATTTGAAAAGGTAAAACGAGCATTAAGTGTTGGTCTGCTACATAAGCTAATATTCCATCCTCTATCTCTGCTAGTAGTTATAATTGGTATTGTTGGTAATAATAGTAATGGGATTATGGTGCACACTAGTAGTGTGTCAGAATCCATACTCTGCTTATATTAGCATTTATAATTAGTGTAATTGTGATGGGTTCATACAATGTGTCCATGTGACTACCAATGAAGAATCCCAAAGCACAAGATACAAAAGATGAATGATTAAAATAAAAAGGTGAGAAATACCAGCAAGTTTAGAGTAAACCATAAGGAGGAGCATACCCATTATACTTGCAGCTACTCATGGATTCTATGATGGTGTCCTCTACATTGATTAACTTCTTGAAGCACTTGAAGGAGGAATAATCCCGATGACTAGTGGGAACCAGACTCTTTTTAGGACATATTGTTGTTGTATTCAATAACACAAGATGCATCTGGTCACTTCCTTCG
The DNA here is from genome assembly GCA_034641835.2 of Pinus albicaulis. NCBI lineage: Eukaryota > Viridiplantae > Streptophyta > Pinopsida > Pinales > Pinaceae > Pinus > Pinus albicaulis. The sequence goes on along the minus strand of CM076578.1, from coordinate 1,522,018,887 downwards.
TCACATACCCATTGCTAACAGAAACTTGCTCCAAACCATAATCATTTCTAACACAAAAATGCCTCAATTCAAACATTATTTATTAATAAAAATATTTAACATAAAACTTCAGCACATCACACAACCACCACATTATAATGAAAGGGAACAAAGATATTAGAACAAACCCAAGGAAACATGGAATACAATACCTTCAGTCTCTTCAATTTTTCTACCATGTTTGACAACAAAGATAAGAATGTCTTATAGGTTTCCAATGTCCAATAAATTCTTAGCCTCACCACCTACATATATTTTCCCGCAAAAGGTAGCGTTCCTAAAATAAACACCTTCTTTGTGCACAACCTTACAATCAAGACATTGATCTTATGGGTATACAATATCTTCCATTTGATATAAGCATAAAGAGACCTAACCTATAAATGGGTTCAAGAGGTTATAAATGAAGTCATTTTAGATCTTAAATTTTTTAAGCGTTTGCATGTATATATCAAATTATTTAAAGCATCTAAATACAAAAGAAATACAAACAAATCTGAAGTGTAAGCAGTGAAACTTGAGGGAACCAATCATCTGCATGTTTATCCCAACTTGTTTCTAGTGCAATGAGCCAAATTTTCTTCTCAAGCTGCAAAAAAAAAAATTCAAACACCCAACATGTTACATATATCAATTAAAAAATAACCTTACCTTTGAACAAGAGGAACAAAACCTGGCATATATCCCTCCATTTGCTACATATCGGTTGGCATAATATGTGTATAAAATGCCATGTCAAAACTTATTAAATTTGAGTAAAAGAATGTGAGAAGGAATTGAATGCCAACAATAATTTATTTTAAATCAACTATCAATTTTGCAGAGGCTCATAGTAGTTTCAATTCATTCGAGTGGCTTCATTAGTAAAAAAATTAGGATAATATGTAACAATGTTTAAAGCTAGAAACAAGTTGCACTACAAACCTCAAGCTCAGGATGGCGGTGTTATGAGAGAAGTAGCAACAATACCAATCATTCACCAATATCGTGTAAGAGAGCTACGATTTCTAATAAAACACTCTAGGGTTCTCTACATTATACTGGTGAGAGATCTCGAGAAAACACAAAAGGATAGGACTTGTGTTGGCCATGTTAGATACATTTAGAAAACCAAGAAAAGTTGATCTCGCAGTTCATTAAACTTTAGTAAATCCATACAATCCTGATAACAATGCAACAAGTGAAAACATTATTTCAATGTTGTGGCACAACATGATGAGCAGTTTCTGCAACATGTTTTAGGCCCTGGTGCATTCAACAAAGTAGCGAAGGTGCAATAGTGGTTACATTATAATGTCGCAAAATTGGAGGAGTTAAATAGCACATGCATTTACCAACCTAAATTCTTAATTGATATTTCCAACAATGTAGACGATGGTGATGTGTTACATGTATACCTACTCAAAAAATTTCAAACGCAGTAGAAAAAAGATGAAACAAACCTAGAAGTTGAACATTCTATGGATATGTTATGCTCAGAAAAAGAAATAGATGAATGTGTTACAATTCATAATGGAATGTTCTTCAACCTTCCCATGTTAGATGTGTACCATTTAGTGTATTGACTGTTTACTGCAAAAATAATATTAGCTTTTCTATCTTGTGGCAGTGTTAACATAATTCTTATGTAATGGTAGTGTTACAATGCCCACAACAAAACAAAATCCGTTACACCTAAGCTTGGAACCAATGTCGACAATAAAAAAAATATGTGTTACATCTAAGACTAGAACCTTACAATGGATGTTCCAGACCATTATGTCTTCCAAAATTATTAAATTTAGTATTTTCCCTAGCACTTTTACATAGTTTTTACAAGTATAATGGATGCCAAAGAAATCCATTATACTTAAATATCGAGTGTGATGATAACATTTGGAATCACAACAACATGGGAAAATTGCAATATTTCCGTGGTAGGCAAGTTGCCACCTACGCACAAAAGTTTCATCCCATGGTCTCTCAAATACTACAATGTTTCTCAGTTCATTTAACATTGCGCTAATTCCAGCAGACCGAAATCGACCTTTCAAATAATGTGCATTTCTAAGGCATTTCTGAACATCTTTTTGAAAGCCTCGATAACATTTCCAGTTCAAGGTGTACCAAAGAAATATGGGAGCATACCCATTGTGACTTCCCATTATTGTGGAATCCCTAGAAGCTAAATACTCCACATCCCTTGAAAGGGAATTTATGTGCTCGATCGTGGTTATTTTCACATCGCATGGTATGGGACATTCAACAGAATTATGCCCAGAAACACTCACACTTCCTATTGGCTTCTTAAAACTCACCTTTGGTGCCCACTTCACAAAGGGCATCATTAAGACAAATAAAGCCCCGTCACAATGGATATAAAATCAGTCTTTCATAAAGAAGATTTCTTCAAGCATCTGAACCACCATATCCAAATCATCTACAGCAACCTTAACCACAATAGCAATATTAACATTGACAATAGCAGGCTTATCCTTATTTTTAAGCAGCCTCTGTCTGAAATCTACATAGTCAATCTCACCAGAAATTAGTGTATCCACCTTTTCTAATTGTATTCTGTACATCCTTGCTGCTTTGAAAATTGAGTAATGAGCCTCGTGATTCATACAAAACGTCCTTTGTAAAAACCTCTCTCCCGACTAAAACACCATGCAGATTTCCTTCTGTACCACAATTTGTGATGTAACGCTAATACTCATGTTTCTCTAGTTCCCAAAGGTGGGTAAACTAGTCCAAGACTCCAACCTCAAATTTCCTCGAGTGTACTCTGTAGTTGCTCTGAATAAAAGGGTCACCAAGATTATTAATGGAAAAATGTTGCAGTTGTGCCAGTGCACCATAATCAAAATCCAGATTGTAAGGATAATGTAGATGATGCTTCATTATTTGCATGAGACTCCACCGGTACTTGGCCAGAACACTGGCCATGTATCCCTCTCTTTCACCTGTAATCTCATCGTCGATTTCTGGCTCGGTGATTGCAAGGCAACTTGTATGAATATTCCTATTGAGCACAATTACTTTATTTTCTGCATTTCCAAAACCTTGGCCATTACCAGAATGGCTACTAATGCTGCCATTTTCGTCTGCATCAGTCCCAGCCAATGGAGTGCATATCTGAACTAGATTAAATTCCTCGGGGAGACAGTCGACCCCGTCCCTTGCCAGAGCCTTAGGGTTAGCGTTTGTGCTTGGGTTCAGAAATTGTACCATGCGAACCATGGCTTTTTTGTTATCTCTCACTTCAGGAGTATGCCAATGATGTGCTAAGATCGATTCCTGCTAAACCCAAAGAGGCCAAGAATATTCCTTCTGCGTTGTTTCTCTATGCAATGAATATGCTTCACTGGTTTTCTTGCTCGCTATGCATGACATTTAATGAAAATATCTCCGGAAACCGACGTGGCCCCATCCGATGAAACTATGCCATCTCATACTCGCGTCTGTTAAGTTAAATATTTTTTAATTGTAATATAGAGGATTCATAATTGCGTTTATGATTACTCATACTGATGAAACAGACACCCTGGATTCTATGTCAATTTTATATTGAAAAGACGAATTCAGAATTTATTTGTTTTTTCATTAACTCTATATTTTTGAAATTACTACATTACTATTATTGCTGGAGTAGATTTCGCTTACTTGTGGGTCGAATGAAAAAATCATACTCAATGAAGTGAGATCTCATCAAGTGAAATTGTGCAATGCCATATTGATCCAGGGTAATTTCTTGATACCCTTAACCAAGACCTTTTACTTCAGCTGATAATTAGAATTGAATTTAATTAAGACATTAATGAACTGAAATGAAAAATTGTAGATGTAAATAAGAGGAACATAAATGAACAAAATAAGCAATCATAAGAACACGACGTTTGATGATGGAGTTCTTCTAGGAGGGACTACATCTCCGAGCCTCGGTGTCAAGATGGTGTAGGCCGCTACGTTATGTGTTGTAAGAAGAATATGTACATGGAAGTGTTTCCCTATGACATACAAGGAAAAATTTCCCTCACGTAGGAGTGGCTTGACTTCTTTAAGAGATGTTCCACTTCGGAACTCTCATACATAAAGAAAGACTCCTATCAGTATGACCATAGCTGACATGTAATAAATAAGAGTATCCCGCCAATCCTGGCAGACAAGGGATCTCAACAATACACATATGAAAACGAGCATCCCGCCAATGTGGCATAAAAGGGATCTCATACATGACACAAATACATCAATAAAAACACAAGGCAAGATCCCATGACTCATGTATCAACCAGGATCTATAAGACATTATGCATCTCAAAGAGAAATAAATTAAGAAGTACAAGGAATCCACATCATATACCTCATGCTACCATTTGCTGAAGGCTGAGCTGCTCTACGGCTGAATCTGAAAACACCATCAATCTTGTGACGTTGAAAAAGGTGAAAACGACTGCTGACATGTGGAAATCTAACACCTGCATAACCCACTTCCAAAAGTGGCTGAAAAATCGAAAACTCATATGCAGAAAATGAGCACGCCATCAGACTCGTGGCGTCGAGTAGTGCAGAAACGACATAAAATTTGTCCCATTTGGACAAAGTCAAAATTTCGCCCTTCTGAAATTTGGCCTCTATCGAGGTTCCGCCTGCCTCTCTTTTGGCTCATGGTTCCACTACACCTACAATAGAAAATTAATAAATCTCAAAAAATGTGCACTCCATCTTCCGCTATGCCTTAGCCTTGCACACTTCTAAAAAAATGAGTTTATATCAAAAATTGTGGGCAGATTAAACAATGAATCCCTTGGCTAAGTTGGTTACGGATCCAAATGGAAGGGAGGAGGTCGGGCGGTCAAATCCCGACCCCTCCATTAAAAGGCCAAAACCCGTTTAATTTTTAAACTAAATTACATTTTAAAACCTGCGTTGATGTTGATGGGGTGCCAAACCCATATTGGGCGGCCCGCCCGTATTGCACCGTGCCAAGTGTATGGAGATGGCGGGCGGTGGGGTTAACAACCCCCACCCCATTTAATGCATGACAACCGTAGAGTGTGGGGACCACGCGGGTGGTGGGGTTGACCACCCACCCCCCAACATATTCTTTATATATATATATATGAGGATTTTCATGGGGTGGCAGGGTTGGTGGCCCGCCACCCATATATATATATATATATATATATATATATATATATATATTGTTATTTTAAAACAAAATATTTTTTTTCGAACCTTCGGATTTTTGATCGAAGGAGTGCAATTAATGATCGCACAAATTCACCTGAAATCCAGCCAGGTTGGCCGGAATCCGGTGGTCGGGTTTTAGCAAATTTTTTGCCTCCTTAGTCTGCCACATCGCCAAGTCAACCTCCGAACTTTGACTGCCCCTAAATCCTTCATATGGACTCGGAATTGAGTGTCGTCTGCATCGTTGGAATCAAAAAGACAAGATCTACAACATGAACCTGGTTCGAGACATTTTTGAACACTTTAATTTTTGAGCCCTCTGTGCTGAGCCACTTGTACTCGTACCTATTTAATCCACCTAGATCATTCCTCCCCACTAAGGAGCTTTTGGTCCTCCAAAATCATCAAGCTTTACCTATCATCAACTGTTTGCAACTGTCGTTAAAAGGCACATCCCCACATGACTCCTTCACCTGGATTACTTCGGAATCAAGCTGCAAAGCCATCATGTACAACTGCTGTAATGCAATGTCTAAAAAGGCACATCCCTTGAAGACTCCTTCACTTCTCGTACTTTAGAATCAAGATATAAGCAATCATCTACAACTACAGAAATGCAAATGTCTGAAAAGGCACATCCCTTGAATATTCCTTCACTTCTCATACATCGGAATCAAGATGCAAAGACAACACCTGCAACTGCGGAAATGCAAATGTCTGAAAAGTCACATCTCTCAAAGACTCCTTCACCTCTCGTACTTCAGAATCAAGATGCAAAGCCAACACCTGCAACTGCGGAAATGCAAATGTCTGAAAAGGCACATCCCTTGAAGAATCCTTCACCTCACATACTTCGGAATTGAGATGCAAAGCCAACACCTGCAACTGCGGAAATGCAAATGTCTGAAAAGGCACATCCCTTGAAGACTCCTTCACCTCACGTACTTCAGAATCAGGATGCCAACACATGCAACTGTTGTGGCACGAATGTGTGAAAGGCACATCTCTTGAAGATTCCTTTATTTATCGTATTTCAGAATCAATCTGTAAAGCTAACACCTGCAACTGCAATTTGTTGCAACACAAGTCTGAGAAGAAACATCCCTCGTAGACTCCTTCACTTCTATCCTTTGGAATAAAAATGCCAACACCTGCCTAAAGCTGCAACAAACATTACATTCTCAATGTGACCAACAATGACCCAAATATTTCCATACTTGCCACGAGTTTATAACATGTACTTGGTGATCAAGCTTACAGCAAAATGGAAATCATACCTCAACAAAATTACAAGACTAGACCTCATCGTCGCATTTTTAAGTGATGGAAAAAATCCTCATCACTTTTACATGAAAGAAATGCATCAGACGACTCATAGAATATGACCAAAACATAATCATCACATCTTGAAGTGATGGAAACACATCATCACTTTTACATGAAAGAGATCCAACACTTGATTTATAAAACAAGGCCAAAAAAATATCATGGTCGCTTAAATGAGTGATGGAAACACATCATCACTTTTATAATAAAAAATGCGACAATTGATTTACAAGCATGGCCATGACAAGATTAACATCTCCAGAAAAAAAAAAACCTATAAGAACCACTTCTCACATATTAAAGTGAGTGGATCATTTCCCTGTGGCAAATTTTCTTGTTGATCAGCTCTTTCGACTTGTGTATGCACGGGCACTTTGTCTTTAAGGTGCTGCTCTAGATGAATTTTCCAGCATGTGGCTCTTTGGTGGCCACTTCGGTCACAATGGGCGCAAAATTTCTTTTTCCTCCAAACCTTCTTAATTGATTTCTTTTCCTTTTGGGAGAAGGCTTTTCATGCTTCTTCCTCCTTTGTGCTGCCATCCTCTTCTAGCACTCAGAAATCACATGGTTGTTTAAACCACAAAATAAACAAGTTTTACAATGCCATATTTTACGACCGTGGTTATCAACATTCTTATAATTAAAATGCACTCTAGAATAATGAGACTTAGTATACCTTCTGGGGTGATCTCTGGTGCGATCATGGTGATGGGAGCTTGCCTCAGTTCCTTCACTACAACATGCACTGCCATGGAATGATGGCGAAGTGTCCCCATCATTCCTCTTCCTTGGAGAGTTCATCATTATCTGTTTTCCTTTGATTTCCTTTGAACATCCTTCGTTCGTGTACCCCAAACCTACATAACGAGGTCGTTGCACAACCTCCAATGGTTTGGTTATGCCTTGGCCATGAACGCCAAGTCCTCCTCCTCTATACCCCATCTTGGTGAGGAGTCTCATGCCAGTTCCTGCAATGGCTATCTCCATACTTCCAACTGAAATTATATCATGTGAAGAAACTGAAGAAAAATCAACACTGTTTACCTTAGGTGTTGATTGTGAAACAGATGAATAAAGCTGTTGTAAGCCTTCGTTGCGCTTTACTTCCATCAATGCCTTTGACATGGCTTGTAGCTGAAGCAGAAACTGCTACGTATCCTCCTTCTCTTTCTGTAGGAATTATTTTAAGGCATCATGACCTCTCTGAAGAGTTTTGTTGTTGTGTTTCAAATCTTCCCACGTCTCTGTCATGGCTTGCAACTAAAGATACAATTGTTGCTTCTCCTCCTTCTATTCATGTAGGAACGCCTTCAAGGCATCATGATCTTATTGCAAAATTTCATTGTTCTTCTTTCAATCTTCCCACGCTTCTGTTGTGGCTTGCAACTGAAGCTGGAACTGTTATTTTTCCTCCTTCTCTTTGTGTAGGAGGGTCTTCAATTCTTCATTCTCTATTGCTTGTTTTTCGTAAGCCTCGTATAATATGTTCGCTTTCTCGGACACCCTGAGCATGGTTTCATACATGTCCTTGACATTCTCCATGGCTCAACTTAGCGAACGTCCAATGTTCATGCTTGCAATCTAATCAGCAAGAATACCTGCTCCGATACCACTTGATCTAGGGTAAATTCTTGATACCCTTAAACAAGACCTTTTACTTCGGCTGATAATTATAATTGCATTTAAGTAGGACATTAATGAACTAAAATGAACAATTGTAGCTGTAAATAAGAGGAACATAAATGAACAAGATACGAAATCATAAGAACAAGTCGTTTGATGACGGAGTTCGTCGAGGAGGGACTACATCTCCGAGCCTCGATGTCAAGATGGTGTAGGCTGCTACATTATGTGTTGTAAGAAGAAGATGTACATGGATGTGTTTCCCTATGACATACAAGGAAAAATTTCCCTCACGTAGGAGTGGCTTGACTTCTTTAAGAGATGTTCCACTTTGGAACTCTCATACATAAAGAAAGACTCCTATCAGTATGACCATAGCTAATATGTAATAAATAAGAGTATCCCGTCAATCCTGGCAAACAAGGGATCTCAACAATACACATATGAAAACAAGCATCCCGCCAATGTGGCATAAAAGGGATCTCATACATGACACAAATCCATAGCTGAAAATACAACAATAAAAACACAAGGCAAGATCCCATGACTCATGTATCAACCGAGATCTGCAAGACATAATGCATCTCAAAGAGAAATAAATAAAGAAGTACATGGAATCCACATCATATACCTCATGCTACCATTTTCTGAAGGTTGAGCTGCTCTGTAGCTGATTCTGAAAACACCATCAATCTTGTGGCGTCGAAAAAGGCGAAAATGACTACTCACATGCGGAAATCTGACACCTACATAACCCACTTCCAAAAGTAGCTAAAAAATCGAAAACTCAGATGCAGAAACTGAGCACGCCATCAGACTCATGGCATCAAGTAGTGCAGAAATGAGATAAAATTTGTCCCATTTGGGAAAAGTCAAAATTTCATCCTCCTGAAATTCGGCCTCAATCAAGGTTCCACCTACCTCTTTTTTGGCTCATGGTTCCACTGCACCTGCAATAAAAAATTAATAAATCTCAAAAACTGTGTGCTTCATCTTCCGCTCTGCCTTGGCCTTGTGCACTTCTGAAAAGTTGAGTTTTTATCAAAAATTGTGGGTAGATTAAGCAATGAATCTGTTGGCTAAGTTGGTTATGGATCCAAATGGAAGGGAGGAGGTCAGGCAGTCAAATCCAAACCCCTCCATTAAAAGACCAAAACCCGTTTAATTTTTAAACCGCATTACATTTTAAAACCTGCATTAATGTTGATGGGGGTTCGGACCCATATTGGGCGGCCTGCCCGTAATACACCATGCCAAGTGTATGGAGATGGCGGGTGGTGGGGTTAACAACCTAGGCCCCGTTTAATGCATGAAAACCGTAGAGTGTGGGGACCACCGGGGTGGCGAGGTTGACCACCCACCCCCCAACAAGGCAGGGTTGGTGGCCCACCACCCATATATATATATATATATTTGTTTTTATTGTTATTTTAAAACAAAATATTTTTTTTCTAACCTTTAGATTTTTTATCGAAGGAGTGAAATTAATGGTCCCACAAATTCGCTCAAAATCCGGCCAGGTTGGCTAGAATCCTGTGGTCGGGTTTCAGCAAAATTGTTGCCTCCTTAGTCTGCCACATCACCAAGTCGACCTCCAAAATTTTACTGCTCCTAACTCCTTCATACGGACTCGGAATTGAGTGTCGTCTGCGTCGTTGGAATCAAAAAGACGGGATATACAACATGAACTTGGTTCGAGACATTTTTGAACACTTTTATTTTTTAGCCCTCTGTGCTGAGCCACTTGTACTTGTACCTGTTTAATCCACCTGGATCACTTATATAGTTAGAAAATATCCAATTCTGAACAGTGAGATATGCACAAAACAATATTCAATCAAAGATGCCCAGAACACTGTTGATTACATATGTGTGAAATATTAAGGGACATCCACCATTCTTTAAGCGAAATCAAGAGAAAAATTCATATAGCTTGTAGCCAAGGTGTAAGATGAGATGAGAGCCAGAGTTATGTAGAAAGTTGTAGCCAAGAGAGAGTCTTGTAGATAGAGGTTGCTGCTATAGGTACCAAGAGAGGATAAGAGAAGTGCCCCAAAATCTAAGCAGAGACCCTGTGCCATTCTGAGCGGAGATCCTGTGCCATTCATTAGAGTGAAGACCGAAAATCTAAGAGAAATGGCCCATAGATCAACTCAGTGGCTTATTTATAGTTGATGCAGAAGGGTCACAACTCATTGGCGCCATTGGCCTAAGCCGACTTTGAAATTTTGGGGGGGAATTTAATAATTTTAAATTATAATTAAATTTTTTTGGTATTTTCTATAGTTGTTAGGTGCATAATTCCACCTTTTCGAATCTTCTCTACCACTAATCATTGTAAATATTTCTAGTAGTTTAGGATGTCAAATTGAGTATTATCTTGTCACTGGGCATCTCATTTTTTTCCTTCAAGAAACAATTTTAAGCATTAATCAATGTATTTAATGTCAATGTTATTTTCTTATAGTTGGGAATATCTAGTTATCTAACAAATAACAATAACTCTAATGTGAATAACAGATAAGCACCCACATTAAAGATAACAATGTAAATAGGGAGTTGGTCGGGAAAATGGCTCTGACTCACTGTAGCTACGAGCGAATTTCTGATAGATTAGGCTTTGGATAACAGAGGTCATGTGTTGGCAGCCATTATACGAATGGTGTTGGACTCGGCGATATACAACATATTATGCCCACGGCAATAGAGTCTGTTATTACGGCATCGACATTCATCACATCGAAGTTAACCTTGCTTTATCGCCCGTGATGGAAGAAGAGCTGGTAGAGTATTCAGCTGACACCCTCGACCCTAGTTCTATTTGGTTCATGGATCCACCTTAGCACCATGTTTCTCTTTCTCTGGATGCCACCACTCCATCGAAGATCTAGGTAGGCACACAACTTATCGCTATGGAAGAAGGGGAGGTTAATTTTACCGAGCTAGGGTTAGCTCAATCTTCATTTGATTAGACATCTTTCAATGACCACTTCCTACTTGAATACTCATCACACCCCACATTATCCATCTTGTGCCCATATGAAATACAAATTATGCAAGAGCATACGGACTTAGCCAGCAGTGTGATTGGATGTTCACATGTTGTGGCTAAATATGAGATGGATAAACATTGGCCTTTAATTTTCTTCGTTAATTTTAAATCAAAGAAATTAGTTTGTTGGATTTGTTAGATTATTTAGGAAATAAAAATTAGAAATTTGTTCCTCCCTGTATGGAGATTAAGCCAAGTAGGCTAAGAACTGCATTTAATTGTGGAATAAATTAAATAGAAATCTATTTTAAGAAGAAGAACTGTTTTGGGATTTTAATATAAAATGTGTGAATAAGTGAAACATAATAGGGTGTGTGAAAGTGTGAAAGAGAGGACTGAGAGCTGGAATAATTGATTACTCAAGCCACGAAGGGCTAAAATCCTATAGCTTCTATTTTCAGAATAATAGATAGAAGTGTGGTTTGAAAAATCATGGTTTTTGGGTGTTGAATTACATTTTAAAACCTTTGAAAAACCAACTCTGTATATATTGGTACCAGCCTTCTATTTTCTGAGTTTTATTTGAACTATTCGTGAATATCATTAAGGGTTTATTGCAGATTGGCTAATCCTTTTCATGATAGAGCGGTTGTTTTAATAGTTGTGAATTTAAATACGTTTTTTTTTAACCTAGTATCTTATCTAGAATGGTGTGGTGGAAAAAACAACATGCAACAGTAAACGGTCTTCAAAAACCATAAATGGTATATTGCACAGCTTCATAGTAGTATATGGTAATCGCTCAAACTGTGCGATTAACTCCCGAAGAAGACACGTAGCATAAGTACGAGCGAAGAAAACCACTTTTATCACAAGTTTTTAAAGTCTTTAATATTGTGTTGTTTGAAATGTGATGACCGTCAGATTTGAAGCAGAATGAATGGACGGTGGATATTATAAGTATAACAAGGAGATGAAGGATTAACTAATTCTACGATGATTGTTCACGGTTTTAATGCCTTTGTTTATTACTTCAATTTTGCTAAAGTGCAATTATACGTGATGTCTTTGTTTTCTGGTTGCATATAGTAATTAAATAATTTGATTGCATGGATAAATCATTCAAATTGTAATTTGTTGTTGGGACTCTGGCATCATTTTGGTATCAGAGCTAGGTTGTGGTTGTTTTGCAAAATTCCACCAAGAAGAGGCGTAGGAATAAGCCAGGGGCAACCTGCAGAAAATGTAGTTTTGCTGGAAGAAGTGTGACATCTTTGTACATGGATGGAAGCTATGGAAATAGCCCAAAGAAGAGCACCTGATGAAGGAGGCGCTAGTGATGTAGAGGAATCTTATGAAGAAGAAGAAGAAGATAATGAAGTAACTAAAGTGTTGAAGATTTTGGTGAAGGCAACTGGAAGACCAAAGATGGACATACCTATGTATGAGGTAAATCTCAATGTAGAAGAATTAATGGACTAGATTAGTTCATTATACAAGTAATTTGACTTTGAAGAAGTTGAAGACAAAAAGAAAGTCAATATTGCAATTACCAGATTAAAATGCCATGCAGCTATTTGGTGGGAAGAATTACAACTATCCGGATAGAGAAAAGGGAAACTCAGAATCAAACAATGGGATAAGATGGGGAGAAAATTAAAAGGTAAATTCATGCCCAAGGATTATCAATTAAATCTTTTGAAGAAATTACAAAATTTGAAGCAAAAAGGAATTACAGTGAAATAGTATACGGAGGAGTTCTATAAATTGAATATTAGAGCTGGACATGTTGAGGATGATGTTGAGAAAGTGGCCAGGTATATAAATGGTTTGAGATATGATATCCAGGATGAGATCAGTTTATTAAATCTGAAGACAATTGAGGATGCTTATCAGGCAGCCTTAAAAGCGAAAGAGAAGATACAGAGGAAGAAAAACTAGAGGAACTGAGGAAAGAATTTAGTAAAAGGCAGAGGAGCATTCAAACCCAGATTTTAGCACTCCCAGAATGAAGCAGGAGGCTCAAGTAGCAGATCACCACAGAGAGGAGACTTTGGTCAATGAAGGTTTGTACCCAGAGATAGAGGCTGAGGAAGAGAAATCCGATGCTATACATGTGGTGAATGGGGACATGGGTCATGGGACTGTCCTCATAATAAATCAACAACTCAGAGAAATGTGAATGTTAGTGAAAAAAAGAAGGAAATTCCTCAGGATACAGGAAAAGATGAACCACCTGAAGCAGGAGAATATTTTTTATTGAAAATGGTATTTCTTAAAGCAGAAAAGTAAGAAGGAGAGCCAGCTCAGAGAAAGAATCTATTCAGAGCAATATGCAAGTCCGAGGGTAAATGTTGCAAAGTGGTAATTGACAGTGGTAGTACTAACAACCTTGTTTCTACAGAAATGGTAGACAAGTTAGGATTAGAAAAGACTGTACACCCTACTCCATATAAGGTATCACGGCTACAAAAAGGACATCGTATTTTTTTGATAGAACAATGTAAGGTGGAGATCCAGAAAAGCACTTACAAGGATGTTATATTATGTGATGTAATGCCGACGGATGTATGTCACATATTGTTGGGAAGACCTTGGAAGTTTGATCGGAAAGCCATACATGATGGCAGAAGAAACACTTATACCCTGGAGAAGGATGCAAACAAAAACACATTGCTACCATTGAAGGATGAAGCTGAAAAAGGAACACCAGGAAATAGTGCTATGCTGATGAGTGGAAAAAAATTGTTGCAAGAAATCTGAAAAGATGAAGAAATGGATTTTGTTGTCATAGGGAGACCTAAGGTAATTTTTACTTCCACAAACTTAGATGATTTATCTGAAGAAATGAAAATTATGTTGAATTATTTTGTTGATATTATTGTGGATGAGTTTCCAAATGCATTACCACCAATCAGGAGTATTAGTCATCACATTGATCTAATACCTGGAGCAAGTTTGCCAAATAAAGCATCATATAGATTAATTCCTCAAGAAAATGCAGAATTTGGAAGACAAGTGCAAGAATTGATGGATAAGGGGTTGGTAAGAGATAGCCTTAGTCCATGTGTTGTACCAATAGTACCCAATCCAAATAAAGGAGGAGAATGGCTTATGTGCACAGATTCCAGAGCCATAAATAAAATCACCATCAGGTATCATTTTCCTTTACCACGAATGGATGAATTTATGGATTTCTTGAGTGGATCAAAATATTTTACTAAGACAGATTTGAAGAGTGGTTATCATCAGATAAGAATTAGAGAAGGGGATGAGTGGAAGACTGCATTCAAAATAAACAATGGGTTGTATGAGTGGTTAGTGATGCCTTTTGGACTCACTAACGCACCCATCAAATTCATGAGATTGATGAATGAAGTATTGAAGGAATATGTAGGTAAGTTTGTCATTGTTTACCTTGATGATATTCTAATTTTCAGTCGAAGTAAAGAAGAGAATCTAGAACATCTTAAGTTGGTTCTGAAAACTTTGCAGAAAGAAAAACTGTTAATAAATATAAAGAAATGCAGTTTTATGAAAGAAGAGTTAATCTATTTGGGGTTTGTAGTTTCTAAGGAAGGTCTGAAAATGGATCCAGAGAAACTACAAGTAATTTGGAACTAGCCAACTCCAAGAAACATATTTGAGGTAAGAATATTTCACGGTCTTGGAAGTTTTTATAGAAAAATTATCAGAAGTTTTAGTCAAATTTGTGCACCAATTATTGAAACAATCAAAGAGATAAATCAGCCATTCAAGTGGACAGAAGTAGCAGACTGAAATTTTAAGTTGCTGAAGAGGAAAATTATAGAAAATCCAGTTTTAGCTTTGCCAGATTTTGTAAAATTTTTCCAAGTTGAAACTGATGCTAGTGGAGTTGCAATTGGAGCAGTTTTAAGTCAGGAATAGAGACCAATAGCATAATTTAGTGAGAAACTAAATGAAGCTAAGAAGAAATACTCATCTTATGACAAAGAATTTTATGCTGTTGTGCAAGCCCTCAAAAAATGGAGACATTATTTGTTACCAAAATAGTTTGTATTATATTCTGATAACCATGTGTTGCAGTTTATAAACAACCAGCCTAAATTGAACCAGAAACATGCCAAATGGGTAGAGTTTATGCAGAGTTTTACTTTTGTGATAAAGCAAACAAATGGTAAGTTGAACAAAGTTGTTGATGCTTTGAGTAGAGTGAATTTAATCATGCAGGAATTACAAGTTGGTGTTGTAGGATTTGAAGGAATGGTTGACATGTATAAAGAAGATGCAGAATTTAAGGAAATTTATGCAGTTGTACAAAAACTAGCAGTTCATAATAGAAGCCAGTGGTTGGATTATCTTATCCAAGTAGATTTGCTATTCAAAAATAATAAATAGTGTATTCCTAAATGTTATATGAGGGAAAACATAATTAAAGAGAAACACAGTGGAGGCTTGTCTGGACACTTTGGACAAGACAAGAATTTTTCTCAAGTAAATGCCTTTTATTACTGGCCAAAGTTGAAAACTGATGTTAAGATATTTTTTGAGAAATGCAAGATTTGTTAGCATGCTAAAGGAAGAATCCAAAATACAAGATTGTATCAGCCATTACCAATACCAAACTGACCATGGGATGCAGTTAGTATGGATTTTGTTTTGGGTTTGCAAAAAACTCAAAGAGGAAATGACTCCATTTATGTTGTGGTGGATATATTTTCTAAAATGGATCATTTCATTTCATGCAAGAAAACTAGTGGTGCAACACATATTTCTAATCTGTTTTTTTAGAAGTTGTAAGGTTACATGGATTTCCTATAAGTATTGTGTCTGACAGGGATACAAAGTTTGTTGGGAATTTTTGGAGAAAGAAACTAGGCACCAACCTTAGTTTCAGCTCAGCATATCACCCTCAAACAGATGGGCAAACCAAGGTAGTAAATAGAAGCCTGGGAAATATATTGAGGAGTTTAGTGTATAAAAATCCTAAGCAGTGGGATTTAGCACTTGCTCAGGCTGAGTTTGCTTATAATGATACTCCAAATCAGAGTACTGGGATGAGTCCATTCCAAATCATTTTTGGGATGAATCCAAGAGGTGTGTACGAGCTCAAGAATTTGGGAAAACAAGAGATAATAAGTGCAAAGACTGAAGATTTTGCAGAGCATATGTAGAGACTACAGGAAGATGTCAAAGACAGATTGCAGGAAATCAGTGGCAAATACAAACAGAGAGTTGATATGAAGAGAAAAGAAAAGGAATTCCAAATAGGAGACCTAGTCATGGTTTATCTGAGAAAAGAAAGATTTCCTGTTAAGACTTACAACAAATTAAGGATGAAGAAAATAGGATCATGTAAAATTTTGAGGAAGTTTTCTTCAAATGCATATGAAATTAAATTGCCAGAAGGGATTTGAATATCACCCATATTTAATGTTGCAGACTTGTACCCATAAATAGAGGAATAGCTACAGGAAGATTCTACAGCAGAGGAAAACCAGACTTTAAATTGGGAAGAACAAATGCCAAAGATAGTCAAGAAAAAGGTGGAAGCTATTCTGGAGAAAATAGTATCCAAAAGAACCAAAGGACGAGTTTATTTTTAGTATCTAGTCAGATGGAAGGGATAGCCAATGGAGGATGCCAGCTGGTTGACAACAGCAGAATTAAAAAAGAATAGAGTAAATCCTGAAAGTTTGATGAATGATTCTTTTCTTCCCTGGGAGTCTGATGTAAGAGCATCCAGACTTAGCCTACAATGTGATTGGATGTTCACATGTTGTGGCTAAATATGAGATGGATAAACATTGGCCTTTAATTTTCTTCCTTAATTTTAAATCAGAGAAACTAGTTTGTTGGATTTGTTAGATTAATTGGGAAATAAAAATTAGAAATTGGTTCCTCCCTGTGTGGAGATTAAGCCAAGTAGGCTAAGAATTGCATTTAATTGTGGAATAAATTAAATAAAAATATATTTTAATAAGAAGAACCATTTTGGGATTTTAATATAAATTGTGTGAATAAGTGAAATAGAATAGGGTGTGTGAAAGTGTGAAAGAGAGGACCGGGAGCTAGAACAATTGATGAATCAAGCCACGAAGGGCTAAAATCCTGTAGTTTCTATTTTCAGAATAATAGATAGAAGTGTGGTTTGAAAAATCATGGTTTTGGGGTGTTGAATTAAGTTTGAAAACCTTTGAAAAACCAATTCTATATATATTAGTACCAGTCATCTATTTTCTGAGTTTTATTTGAACTATCTGTGAATATCATTAAGGGTTTATTGCAGATTGACTAATCCTTTTCATGATAGAACGGTTGTTTTAACAGTTGTGAATTTAAATACATTTTTTTTAAACCTGGTATCTTATCTAGAATTGTGTGGTGGAAAAAAAAACTTGCAACAGTAAACGGTCTTCAAAAACCATAAATGGTATATCGCACAGCTTCATAGCAGTATATGGTAATTTCTCAAACTGTGTGATTAACTCCTGAAGGTGACACGTAGCATAAGTACGAGTGAAGAAAACCACTTTTATCACAAGTTTTCAAAGTCTTAAATATTGTGTTGTGTGAAATACGACGACCATCGGATTTGAAGCAGAAGGAATCAACAATGGAGATTATAAGTATAACAAGGAGATGAAGAATTAGCTAAGTTAATGGTGATTGTTCACAATTTTAATGCCTTTGTTGATTACTTCAATTTTGCTAAAGTGAAGGTATACATGATGTATTTGTTTTCTGGTTGCATATAGTAATTAAATAATTTGAATGCGTGGATAAATCACTCAAATTGTAATTTGTTGTTGGGACTCTGACATCAACAAAGATGGGCGCTAGAACAAAATTCGGTATCAGGTTCGGGTGTAAAGGTAGTATTCTCTGAAGAGGACATTAGATCGGCAAGAGGTACCCGTTAATCTAATCCCTTAATGACTAGGAACATAGGGGTTTTTAACCCACCAGATTGGTAACAACAAAACCATCCACCCAAAATATCTTCAGGTTGTTTCGAAGGCATCCCACACATATCCCTCTCCCAAGAAGAGACTATGGTTTCAGATTCATAAGATGCCCAAACCTTTGAGGTAGCGAGATCAGCACATGTTATACTCAAGAAACCAGGGAAAAATTTTAAGTGCACAAAGGTCAGGGAGCGAGGTCGACTTCTGGTATTTGGTGAAGTAAATTCTATGGGTCAGTTTGCAAACACTACAAGCTAAGCCTATCTCACTCAGTTAACTATTATAGGTTGTTATGAGATAAGATTACAATTTATTGTCTAATTTATTTAAGGGAAAAATAAATTAGACACACATTTTCTTCTTGACTTCTCAACAAAGTCTAGTGAGAATTCAACAAGTAAATGCATAATATGCATGAATCAATCACAGAGTGGGGGAAATGAAATCTTTGAGAACACAGTATAAAAAAGGAAAATATGTAATTTGTTTAAGTACATGAATGTCAAACAAAGGGGCATATACTTAGTGGTCACGTGCTTAGAAAAAAGGGTGTCAAGAGATCATTCCACTGCATTGAGGAAAGGAAATCCACATAAAAAAATAAGTCATGGTTGGTTTTCCTAGCAAAGTGGAAGGGCCACAAAGGAAATATAATCCTATAAAACATTGTAATGTTCCAGGAATACATTATTAATAGCCAAATAGATGGAAAGAGTGGAATAGTCATAAATTTAAAAACGAAAATCATTTTTGAACTTTGGACACTCTTTCTCATTTATTTTTCTCCACCCATGCAAATATTATCTCAATTATGTAATAAATAAATCTAAATACCTCCCTCATTAAAAGATCTAGATATGTATTGAAATAATGTAGACAAAAACCCATCCAAATATTTATAAATACAATAGAACATCCCTTGAATATCATAATAAATGGGGCATCTATAGATGAGGTGATAAACACATCCTTTCTTGCACTATTTTCGAAATAAATGGATCTTGTTGGTTTTGATATGTGCCATTTAGTGTCATTATGTAATATTTCAAATAAGGTCTTGAAAAAAATCATTAGCAACCATTTCAAAGTTCACTCAAAAAAAATTATCCTAGAAGAGAATAGGGGGTTTCATAAAGGGAAGTATATTACTATAAAACATTTTAATGGTCCAAGAATATATTCATAGTAACCTAAGATGAGTTATAGCTAGTTCTTAGGTGACCAAGGCACAATCTAGTTGTAGTAGCCATAACTTGGTCAAGATTTTGTAGTCGAGGCAAGACTTGGTTGGGTTCCCAAGTCCCAAATACAGTAAAGGTAGTTGTGAGGACATGGTAGCTAAGGAGTGCCAGGGTGTGCCAACGAATGAAAAGGCATGCTAACACATGTCAAAAAGTGTCAATGCATGTTGAGGAGTGTTATGGAGTGCCATAATATCATAACAGAGAACTAGATCAAAATGCATGGGAATGAATGATTAAGAGTGTGTGCCAAGGAGTGTCAATGAATTCCATGTGTCTCAAGGATAAAGTGTGTTAGGATAATGTCCAAATAATACTTGTAGGAGTCAAGCCTATGGTTACAATAAGGGCCTATACAAATTAGTTTCATAGAAAGGGAGACTTTGGGTTGGGCAAAACATTGTTTTGCTAATGAATTGGTTGGGTTCCCAAGTTGCAAAAAAAGTAAGGCTATATATGAGGGCATGACAGCTAGGGAGTACCAATGTGTTTCAGGGAATGTTGGTAAGTACTAGCACATTCTAGACATCTCCAAGGCATGATATGCATGCCAAGATGTGCCATGTTCCAGTTTTTGGTGTGAATACATGCTAGGGAATCTGAGGCCCAAGTGCCAGGGAAACACAAGGGAGCACTAGTTTTAAACTCATGGAAATGAAGTGTCAACAAGTTCCAAGTGTGCTAAGGAGTGAGTGACAAGGTATGCTAGGTAGTGTCAAGGCATGTTAGAGTGCCAGGGAAGAATACCAAGATATTCCAAGTGCCAAGGTGTGCTAATGTGTGCTAAGGAGTGCAATGAGTGCCATGGAAACACAAGGGAGCACTAGGTCCAAATGCATCGAAATGAATGAAGAAGAGTGTGTGAAAATGAGTGTCTGTGAGGTCCAAGTGTGCTAAGGATAGAGTGACATGGTATGCTAGGTAGTGCTTATTCATGCTAGAGTGTCAAGGTGGCATGCGTCCAAGATATGCCATGTTCTAGGGTGTGACAACATGTTCTAGGAATTGTTAGGGAGTGCAAGGGAAATACAAGGGAGAAATAGGTCAAAATGCATGGAAATGAATAAATAAGAGTGTGTGACAGGGAGTTTCAATGAGTTCCAGGTGCGCTAAGGAGGGAGTGACATGGTATTCTAGGAATCGCTAAGTCATGATAGAGTTCCCAGGTGACATGCGACCAAGATTTTTCAGATGCCAAGGTGTTCCAACATGTGCTAGGAAGTGTTAGGGAGTGCCATGGAAAGATAAGGGAACACTAAGTCAAATTAATGCATGAAAATGAATGAATAACAGTTTGTGACAAGAAGTGTCAGTAAGTTACAGGTGTCCTAAGGAGGAAGTGACAAGGTATGTTAGGAAATGTTAAGGCGTGATAGAGGTCAGAGAAACATGCCAAGATGTGTTAGGTGGTAGGTGTGCTAATGCATGCCAGAGAGTGTTATGGAGTGGTAGGGAAAAACAAGGGAGAGTTGGTTTCAAATGTATGGAAATGAATGAATAAGAGTGTGTGAAAGTGAGTGTAAGTGAGTTCTAGGTGTGTTAAGGAGGGAGTGACAAGGTATGTTGGGTAGTGTCAAGGAATGCTATAATGATAGGGAAATATGCCAAGATGTGCTGGGTTCGAGGGTGTGTCAATGCATGCCAGGTAGTGTTACGGAGTGACATGGAAACATAATAGATAACTAGTTCAAAATGCATGGAAATGAACGTATGAGACTTTGTGATAGGGAGTTTCAATGAGTTCCAAGTGTGTTAAGGAGGGAGTGATCATTTCACAGGTCACAGATTGCATCTTGGATCTCTAGGGAAAAGTTCAGAAGTGCGACCAATCCAAGTTGCGACTCTTTGACTTCTGGAGACGCACACTCCCGCACAGGTTGTCAAGTCGCAGAATAACATTTGGAGTAAGCCACCAACCGGTGCAAATGGTGTGACCATACAACCTCTTCAGTTGTGAATGAAACCAATTCATTGGAGAATGCAAGCCGCGTGAAATTACTTTACGATCACACACCAGCTTTTCAGGCCTGAATACGAATCAAAATCTTTAAGCTTAATTTAAGCAATGTTGTAGTGGTCGTTGTGGGTTCTGGAAACATGAATAGTAGTTATCTTTATCCACACGTCGAAATTTTATTTCAAATGAGACACGTTCTACTATAGTATTTCCCATGATGCCTTGTGTCCTGCGATGGGGAGTGTATACTCCAAGTTATAAGTTTCTTTTTGCAATTGTGTTGGTAAGATTATCGAGTTACGTTCTTCCAGATGTGTAACTGATCGAATATTGCATTTATGTAAAAGGGAAGTAGTTCATATTCATTTTGATGCCTTGAGAATATTGAGTCTATATCTAAAGGTGGTCCTCAACGAGCTATCACATATTTGAAAAATGCTACTTGCCTGTGTGGATCACCCAGTTCCAGCACCGATCTCATTAGCATTTCAAGGATAGTATGAAAGGAGGTGCTCCAGTCACTATTTCAGGAATGTTGAATTGGCCAAGTGAATTTGGCACGTAAGGATGCCTCACACATTATATTTGAAGCTAGTCGAGACTCGCATCGATGGAATTGAATTCATGGCGAAGACTACGGATCAGTCGTTGAATCACAGCCTCAAGTAACAGTTGGGAGGTATGATCTCTGGCTAGTTGTGTACAATTGTTTATTTGTAGCCTCAAGAAGCAGGGGTTGGTGTGACCAACTTGACCTGTCGACCAATGCAACCTCCCCTAGTCATTTTGCAGAATCACATATGAATGCCCCAAAAAATGTGACTAGTGCGACTAGTTTGACTCTCCCTTTTTTCTAACGTAGCGTGACAGGGAGTGTCATCAAGTTCTAGGTGTGCTAACTAGAGAGTGGAAAGTTGTGCTAGGAAATGCTAAGTCATTATAGAGTGCCAGGGTGGCATGCAACCAAGATGTGTCAGGTGCCAGGGTGTGCCAACATGTGCTAGGAAGTGTTAGGGAATCACAAGGGAGCACTAGGTAAAATTAGTGCATGAAAATGAACAAATAATACTTTGTGACAGGAAGTGTCAGTGAGTTCCAGGTGTGCTAAGGAGGGAGTGAAAAGGTATGCTAGAGGTCGGGAAAATATGCCAATATGTGTCAAGTTATAAGGTATGCCAATGCATGTTAGGGAGTGTTATGGAGTGCCAAGGAAAGTAAATGGAGCACTAGTTTCAAATGCATGTAAATGAATAAGAGCGTGTGACATGGAGTGCCAGTGAGTTATAGGTGTGCTAAGGAGGGAGTGACAAGGTATGCTAGGTATCTCCAAGGAATACTAGAGTGTCAATGTGACATGCCAAGATTTTTCAGATGTCAGGGTGTGCCAATGTGCACCAAGGAGTTTTATGGAGTTCGATAGGAAGTTCTTAGGTGAACAAGGCATAGTTTAGTTGTAGTAATTGTAACTTGGTAAAGATATTATAGTCAAGGAAGGACTTGGATGGATTCCCAAGTCTAGAAAAAGGTAAGGGTAGTTGTGAGGTCATGATAGATAAGGAGTGCCAAGGAATGAAAAGGTGTGCTAACACATGGCAGACAATGTCAATGCATGTTGAGGAGTGTTAGGGAGTTATGGGGGAACACAATAAATAATTAGGTCAAAATTCTTGGTAATGAATGAATAAGAGTATGTGCCAAGGAGTGTCGATGAATTCTAGGTGTCCTAAGGATGAATTGTTTTAGGATAAGTTCAGAATAAGAATTGTAAGAGAGAACTCTATGGTTGTGATAAGGTGTGGAAAAAGTAATTTCGGATAAAGGGAGACTTCGGGTTGGGCACAACATTGTTTTTCTAATGACTTGGTTTGGTTCTCAAGTTGCAAAAAAAGTAAGGCTATCTATGAGGGTGTGACAACTAGGGAGTGCCAAGATGTTCCATGGAATGTAAGGTTCCCAAGTAAGGCTGGTTGTGAGGGCATGAGTTCCAAGTCGTGCTTGGGAAACAGAGAAACAAGTTGAACTACAAAGAGATGAACACATAAGAGGGTTAATAAGTAATTAATTTACTTTTTTCGCGGGGGACATGCTAGGCACACCAACACTACGTGCAAATAGGTTCCATGTGCCAAGTGTTAGTGCATTCTACATGCCAAATATTCCTCTATTGCTTCTCATCTACTTTCCAATAGTTTATCTCAAATAACTTTAATATTAAACCATGCCAAAGCATACCAAGTCATCTCATGAATGCATGCCAGACATGCTAATACTCTCCAAGCTCTAACATGTGCCAAGTGCCAATGTGTCTCACGGAGTGTTATGCATGCTATGAAGTGGCAAGGCATGTCGAAAAGTGCTAAGTAGGGAGTGCCAATGCATGTTGAGGAGTGTTATGGAGTACTAGGACAACATAAGGGAGCACTAGGTCAAAATACATGGAATTGAATGAATATGAGGGTGTGTCAGGGAGTGGAAGTAAGTTATAGTTGTCACACCAAGGAGGGTGTGAGAAGGTATTATAAGCATTCACATGCCATATTGACCACTCAATTCTTACCATTCTCACACCATAACAAAAAACCATAAAAGTGTCATTCTTAAAATCTATTGTGTATTTTACTAATGTTATTCAAGTAGAATCTCACAATTACTTATGTCAGTAATGGTGCGATCATTTTCTTATTCTCTTAAGGAACTCTTTCTAGACATGCACCCAATCAAACATCAATCATCGAGTGAAAAGGAATGGAAATTAATGAATAAGAGTGTGTGTTGGGGGTGTCAGCGAGTGTTAGGTGTGGCAAGGGTGGAGTGACAGGGCATACCATGGAATGCTATGGCATTTCAAGAAGTGTCAGGGTGTGCTAATATGTGCTAGATAGTGCCAAGGCTTGCCAAGCATGCCAAAACTTTCCATATGTTAAGGCATGATGATATGTGCCAGGTGTTAGGATATGTGAACATGTGTCAAGGAGTGTCAGAAGACAAAGGGGAACACCAAGTTAGAATGAAAATAAATGAACACATATGAGGGTTAATAATTTAGGACCTTACCTTTTCAAGAGGGGAATGCTAGGCATACCAACACTAGTGCCAATACATGCCAAGGGCAAACTTTTAGCGTTTCTTAAGTGGAAAATAATTCTCTATTACTTATCTCTTAATTGTGAATAATTGATCTCAAATAAATATTATCTTAAACCATGCCAAGGAATTCCAAGGCATCCAAACACATGCCAAGAATTTTCAAGTACTAAGTGCCAAGAGCCAATATGTGTCAGTGAGTTATAGGGCATGCTATGGAGTTCCCAAGTTTTCTAAGGAGGGACTGAAAATATATGCTAGATATTTCCAAGGCATGCTAGAGTGCTAGGGAAGCATACCAAGATGTGCCAAGTGCCAATGTGTGTTGATTTTTAGCGAGTTCTAGGGAAACACAAGGGAACACTATGTAAAAATACATGGAAATGAATGAATAAGAGTGTGTGACAGGGAGTGTCAGCGATTTCTAGGTATGCTAAGGAGGGAGTGACATGGTATGCTATGTATTTTTAAGTCATGCTAGTGTGCCAGAGTGGCATGTGGCCAACATGTGTTAGGTGCCAGGGTGTGCCAACACATGCTAGGAAGTGTTAGGGAGTCCTAGGGACACATAAGGGAGCACTAGGTGAAAATAATGCATGCAAATGAACAATTAAGAGTTTGTGACCGGAAGTGTTAGTGAGTTTCAGGAGTGTTAAGGAGGGAGTGACAAGGTATGCTAGGCAATGGTAAGGGAAACATGCCAAGATGTGCCAAGTGTTAGGGTGTGTCAATGCATGTCAGGGAGTGTTATGGAGTTCTAGGGAAAAACAAGCGAGAAATAGTTTCAAATGCATGGAAATGAATGACTAAGAGTGTATGAAAAGGATTGTTAGCGAATTTTAGGTGTGCTAAGGAGGGAGTGACAATGTATATTAGGTATTGCCAAGGAATTCTAGAGTGCCAAGGCGACATGCCAAGATGTGCCAAGTACCAGGGTGTGCCAATTTCTGTCAGGAAGTGTAAGGGAGTGCCACAGAAACATGAGGGAGAACTAGTTCAAAATTCATGGAAATGAATGAATATAGAGTGTGTGATAGGGAGTGCCAGCGAGTTACAATTGTGCTAAGGAGGGAATGACAAGGTTATTATATGATAGGAAATTTCAAGGCATGCTAGAGTTCCAGGGCATGTCATGGAATGGTAGGGTGTGTTAGGGAGTCCCAAAGCATGTAAAGGAATGAAAGGGATGCTAACACATGCCACATAGTTCCAAGGGATTGTTACATGTTCTAGGTGTTATGGCATGTCAAGATGTAAACTATGTTTCTCAATTGTTTTATGGCCATGATTGGCTGTGAGCCTTGACTTGGTAACGTGTTAAGTGGGATGCATTAATATTGGCCATGAGTAACCTAAGATTAGTAATAAGAAACTCTTAGGTGAAGAAAGCATAATGTAGTTGTAGTAAATGAAACTTGGTTAAGTTGTTGTAGTCGAGGCAAGACTTTTTTGGGTTCCCAAGTCTAAAAAAAATAAGGGTAGTTATGAGGACATGAAAGCTAAGGAGTGTCAGGGCGCCCCAATGAGTTAAAATTTGTGCTAACACATTCCAGTTAGTGTCAACGCATGACAAGGAGTTTTTGAAAGTGTTAGGGCATCACAAGGGAGAACTAGTAAAAAGTGCATGGAAATGAATGAATAAGAGTGTTTCTCAGAAAATGTTAGTGAATTCTAGGGGTCCCATGGCCGAAGTGTGTTAGGAGAATTCCATAAAAGGACTTGAAGGAGGAAAGCCTATGATTGTGATAAGGGGTTGGATGAAGCAATTTCAAACAAAGGGAGACTTTGTGCTAGGCACAACACTATTTTTTCAATGATTTGGTTGGGTTCCCAAGTCACAAAAAAAGTAAGGTTATCTATGAGGGCATGAAAACTAGGGAGTGCCAAGGTGTGTAGGGAATCCCAATAAGTGATAACACATGCTATAAAGTTACAAGGCATTTTAGGCATTCCAATATTTTCTAGGTGCTATGGTTTGGTGCCAAGGCATACTAGGGAGTTCCAGGGAAACAAAATGCAGGACTAGTTTCAATTGCATGGAAATGAATGAATAAGAGTGTGTGATAGGGAGTGTTAGCAAGTTATAGGTGTGCTAAGGAGGGAGTGACAAGGTATGCTAGGAAATGCAAAGGCATGATAGAGTTCTAAGAAAGCGTTCCAAGATGTGCCTTGTTCCAGGGTGTGCCAAAGTGTGCCAAGGAGTGTTAAGGAGTGCTAGCAACACAAGGGAGAACTATGTCATAATGCATGGAAATGAATGAATAAGAGTGTGTGACAAGGAGTTTCAAAGAGTTCCATGTTTGATAAGGAGGAGTGAAAAGGCATGCTTGGCATTGATAAGGAATGATAGAGTGCTAGGGTGGCATGCAGCCAAGATGTGCCAATGCGTGCAAGGAAGTGTTAACTAGGATTGCCAGGGAAACACAAGGGAGCACTACGTCAAAATGCAAGGAAATGAACAAATAAGAGTTTGTTATTGGAAGTGTCAGTAGCTTCCAAGTGTGCTAAGGAGGGAGTGACAACATATGCTAGGTAGTGTTAAGGCATACTAGAGGCCAGGGCGACATGCCAAGATGTCCTAGGTGCTATGTTGTACCAACACATGCCAAGGAGTGTTAAGGAATGCTACAGAAACACAAGGGAGCACTAGGTAAAAATGCATGGAAATGAATGAATGAGAGTTTGCAAATGGAAGTTTCAATGAGCTCTAGGTGTGCTAAGGAGAGAGTGAAAAGGAATGATAGGTAGTGCCAAGGAATGCTAGAGTGATAGGGTGTCATGCCAAGATGTGCTAGGTGTTAGGGTGTGCCAATGCATGCTAGGGAGTGTTAGGGAGTGTTAGCCGGTAAAAAAAAGGAAGCACTAGATCAAAATTCATGGAAATGAACGAATAAGAGTGTGTGATAGGGAGTTTCAATGAGTTCTAGGTGTGTTAAGGAGGGAGTGACAAGGTTATATGCTAGGAAATTCCAAGGTATGTTAAACTACCAAGCTGTGTCAGTAACTGCTACGATGTGTTAGTGAGCGTAAAGTCATGTCAAGGAATGTAGGGGATGCTAACACATGCCACATAATTCCAAGGAATTTAAGATATGTAATGTGTTATGGCATGTCAAGATGTAAACTATGTTGCTTAGTTTTTTTACGACCATAGTTGGATGTGATGAGCCTTTTTTTGGTAACTTCTTAAGTCGGATCAATTGAGATTGGAAATGAGTAGTCTAAGATGAGTTACATGTAGTTCTTAGGTGAACAAGGCATATGTTGAATTTCCATGACACATGAGAATTTGGGTTTGTTCTTAGAATATTTGATGCAAACACACTCAAGTGCCACAACACATCTACTTTGCATAATGAAATCTACACACATCAGGGAATCAATTAGTGCACATGAAAATTTTAAAATTTTCAAACCTTTCTTTGTTAAATTAAAAACTATAATAGAATAGGCTAGAGCTCTCATACCAGGTATGATGGCCCTTTACAATCACATTGATACAACGAATACAACTAGGGCTTGGTGTTAGTCCTTTGACAACCAATCTACCTTGAACAAGACAACACTTGACCCAATTTTTGATGGTGATCACCACACATAGCCCTTTCAATCCACATGTCTTGAACACATATGGAAGGTCCTCTTTCCTCCCATTATAAAACTCCTCAATCTACCTATATCAATGAACTCAACTCCTTTATGTTATTGAATCCACTCAAAAAACTTTGCCCTCTATCTACCTCTTTTTTCCTTTAAGGTCTGTAACACTTAATGTTTTCGATCATTTGTTCACAACTCCATTGTGAACAACTCTTTGGTCTGCCCACTTTTTCCATACTGCTGCTCCAAGGTGACAAGTCTATGGATATGGAGGTTTCCCTTCTTCTCAATGACGCAATCCTCTACAATACATTGAACTAGGTCTAGTTGGCTAGCCCACTGGACTGCTACTTTAGTCCTTCAAATTATGCACGTCCTTAGGCCCAATACACCTACCCTTCTACCAGTCTTGTTTTCCTTCACAACTACATAAATTAGAGCTCTTCTTTGACAATCACCTAAAAACCCTCCAATTGTACTTGGAATGCCATCAATTTTCCCAACCATAATAAATTCTTTTACTAATCTAGTGCCCACAACACTGCACTCATCTAGGGCACTTCAAATATTCCTCCTAATAGTGACTTGAGTCCTCTCAAAATCACTATTCTTGTGTAACAATTTCGTTTTTGTCCAATATATGAAAAAATATGAACTATTCATCTTATCATCCTTCTAAAAATTTGTAGATGACTGAACTAGGGTCACAAATCATCCATTAATAGTCCATTGACTAACTATTTATAGGATGCTTCAGATCTCTGTCCAAAACTCTATGGAAATTCCAACAAAATCAACTCCTCTTCATGTGAATCCATTCGTCATATGGCACATTTATTCTGCTCCATCTTCTACTCAGATTCACCTTCCTTTGGATTTGTTATCTCTGCACATACTTCTGCAAACCATCTTCCAAATTTGTGGTATATATTGCAGAGATAAACCTCTCTCTAAGGGTCACAACCCCTCTTCTTCAATGCATATTTTTCACAGTATTAATGGCATACCTTATGGATTGAACATGCAAGGAAACCTCCCTAAATAGGGAATTATACTTCTATTATAATTGCTTTAAAGCAAACCATATCCACCCATAGCAAAAACGAAAACTCTTTCCTCCATAAGAGACTTGGCCTAGCTCATATGGATCCACAGATTCTAGTCATTTCTTTGACTGAATATTGACCTAAACTTTAGATCTATACGACCATCAAACTACGGTTACCTTAGTTAATATTACACCTATGACTACTTCTGTTCTGGCCCTAAATTATAGTGCAGACCCTCTTCCATTTGTGTTGGTATTTATCACATACCTTGCAACCTAGTAACCACCACAAGGCAGGGTCTCAACCCTCTCTATTATTTCAAAATTTGATGCGGACTTCACACAGAAAAAACACTGAAATCACATGCCCAAATTATCATGAGTCACCTCTCTTGAGCTTGATCTACCCTAAGAGAACCAACAATATGCCATCCTACTTCCTATATCAAACCCATTAAGGTATGTGACATTCTTGTGAACCCTCACATGATGATCTTACTCTTGGTGGATGATCATGGCCTCCCTTTAGCAACGCTTACTCAACCCTCTAACTTGACCTACTTCAGGACTATATCTCTCCTAGACTCCTTGATCAAATGATCTCCTTCTCACTTTATGTTGTTTCCTTCATACTAAGGCATCCTTAAATAGATTATCCTAGCTATGCCTCTTAAAAACGCTCTATAAATTATGAACTTTATCTACTTAGACCTTAGGAGATATTATTTTTTTGTTTAATTTTCTTTTAGATTTTAAACCTCATCTCAGGTACAAAGCCCCTTCACTTGGATTATCTTCCCACAAAACCTTTTGTGGCCAAACTCACACAAACCCATCTCACTAGGCTTGTGGAGTACCTCCCAAGCTACACAATTCAACAACATAGTCTAGTTGTAGTAATTGTAACTTGGTCAAGCTCCTATAGTAAAGTGAGGAATTGGTTGGGTTTCCAAGTTGAAAATTAAGTAAGGGTATTTGTGAGGGCATGATAACTAGGAATGGTTAGGGCATGCAAGGAATGAAAAGGTGTGCTAACACATTCTCGACAATGTGAATGCATGTTGAGGAGTGTTAAGGAGTGTCGAGGCATCACAAGGGAGAACTAGGTCAAAATGCATGGAAATGAACAAATAAGAGTGTGTGCCATGCAGTGCCAGTGAATTCAAGTGTGCCAAGGATGAAGTGTGTTAGAAAAAGTTCATAATAGGATTTGCAAGAGGCTAGCCTATGATTGCAATAAGGGGCTCGACAAAGAAATTTTAAACAAATGGAGACTTTGTGTTGGGCACAACACTATTTTTCCTTTATCTATTATTTTTATATGAAATGTGGCACACTTTGGCCAAATGCTCATGTTTTAAACTATTTTAGAAAATTTCATATTGTACATAGTTGTGTATAAGTTTTGGGGAACTCGGCTTGTGCTGACTTATACCTTGTGTGTCTTTTCTATCTTGTGGCTCTTGCAAACTCTCAGTTAATGTTCTATTGTTTATATGAACTAGACATACATGTGAAATATTTCCTATGTAAGATATGTTGCTTAGTTTTTTTATGGCCATGGCTAGATGTGATCCTTGTCTTGGTAAGTTCTTAAGTGGGAAAAGTTCATCTTGGACATGAGTGGCCTAAGATGAGGTATAGGAAGTTCTTAGGTGAATAAGGCACAATCTACTTGTAGTAGGTGCAGTTTATCAAGTTTTTAGGGCTGAAGTAGACCAATGTCACATGAACTAGAGTAGCTAAGGACTTGATTGGGTTCCCAAGTCATGAAAAAATGTAAGGCTACTTGTGAAGGCATGAGTGCCAGGGCATGCTAGGGAATGCTAACATGTGCCATATATTTCAAAGGCATGTCAAATATGCTAAGATGTGTCAAGTGATATGGCATACCAAGGTGTGCAATGGTGTGACAATACATGCCAGGGACTATCAAGGCAACAAAAAGGAGAAACAAGTTAAACTACAAGGAAATGAACACATTATAGGGTTAATAAGTCATGAATTTACATTTTCCAAGAGGGGAATTCTGTGCACACCAACACTAGGTGGAAATAAGTGGCAAGTGCCAAGTGTTAGTGAATTCTAAGTGCCAAATCATCCTTTGTTACTTCTCTTCTACTTTCCAATAATTGATCTCAAATAACTTTAATATTAAACCATGCCAAAGCATAATGAGGAATCTTAATGAATGCTAGACATGGTAATGATCATGGCCTCCTTAGGACTACATCTCTCTTCTCCCCCTTGATCAAATGAGCTCCTTCTCACTTGATGTTATTTCCTTCATTCTAAGGACTCAAATACGTTTTCCTAGACCTCTTAGGAACCATCTAGAACTTACGGGTTTTATCCACTTAGACCTTAGGAAATATTAATTTTCCTTTTTAATTTTCTTTTATATTTTAAACCCTAGCTTAGGTCCAAAATCCTTTTGATTGGCTTCTATTCCCACAAAGCCTTTTGTGACCAAAATAACACAAGGCCATCTCACTAGGCTTGTGGAGTACCTCCCAAGCTACACAATTCAACAACATACTCTAGTTGTAGTAACTATAACTTGTTCAATCTCGTGTAGTCAAGCAAGGGCTTGGTTCGGTTCCCAAGTTGAAAATTAAGTAAGGGTAGTTTTCAGGGCATGATAGCTAGGGAGGGTCAGGGCATGCAAAGGAATGAAAAGGCATGCTAACACATGTCGGAAAATGTCAATGCATGTTGAACTAGAGTGTTAGGGAGTGTCGGGGCATATCAAGGGATAACTAGGTCAAAATGCATGGAAAGGAACAAATAAGAGTGTGTGCCAGTGAGTGTTAGAAAATTCAAGTGTGCTAGGGACGAAGTCTGTTATGAGAAGTTTAGAACATGATTTACAGGAGGCAAGCCTATGGTTGTTATGAGGAGATTGACATAGCAGTTTTAGACAAAGGGAGATCACTTTGTGCTAGACACAACATTTTTTTTCCTTTATTTTTTTTTTTATATGAGATGTGGCACACTTTGGCTACATGCTCATGTTTTAAACTATTCTAGATAATTGGATATTGTACATTTTTGTGTATAAGTTTTTAGGAACTTGGATTGTGTCATTTTATATCTTGTGTGCCTTTTGAATCTTGTTGTTCTTGCAAACTCTTAGTTCATGTTTTATTGTTTATATGAACTGAACATACATGTGAAATATTTCCTGTGTAAGCTATGTTGCTTACTT
The DNA here is from genome assembly GCA_034641835.2 of Pinus albicaulis. NCBI lineage: Eukaryota > Viridiplantae > Streptophyta > Pinopsida > Pinales > Pinaceae > Pinus > Pinus albicaulis. The sequence goes on along the minus strand of CM076578.1, from coordinate 1,521,986,647 downwards.
TTTTATGGCCATGGATAGATCATGTGATCCTTGTCTTGGTAAATAGTTAAGTGGGACAAGTTGATCTTGGACATGAGTGGCATAAGATGAGTTACAGGCAGTTCTTAGGTGAACAAGGAAAAATCTACTTGTAGTAGGTGTAATTGGTCAAGTTTTTGTGGATGAAGTAGGCCAATGTTTTCACATGAAATGCAGTAGCCAAGGACTTGATTGGGTTCCCAAGTCATGAAAAAATGTAAAGGATAGCCATAAAGACATGAGTGCCAAGGCATGCTAGGGAATGCTCAGATGTGTCAGATAGTGCGAAGGCATTTCAAACATCATAATATGTTCCAAGTGATAAGGCATGCCAATATGTGTAAGGGTGTGTCAATGCGTGCCAGGGATTGTCAAGGCAACAAAAGGGAGAAACAAGTTAAACTACAAGGAAATGAACACATAAGAAGGTTAATAAGTCATCAATTTACCTTTTCCAAGAGGGGCATCCTAGGAACACCATCATTAGGCACCAATAGCTGCCAAGTGAAAAGTCTTAGTTCATTCTAAGTGCCAAGTATTCCTTTGTTGCTTCTCATCTACTTTCCAAAAATTGATCTCAAATAAATTTAATATTAAACCATACCAAATCATACCAAGGAATCTCAACATGTTCCATACATGCTAAGAATTTCCAAGCACCAACACATGCCAAGCACCAATATGTATCAGGGAGTGTTATGCATGTTATGAAGTGGAATGGCATGTTGAAGAGTTCTAAGGTGTGATAGAGAGTGCTAATTCATGTGGAGGAGTGTTAAGGAGTACTAGGACAAAACATTAATGAAGCACTAGGTCAAAATTCATGGAAGTTAATGAATATGAGGAAAGTGTGCCAGGGACTAATGTTAATGGGTGCTAGTTGTCATGCCAAGGAGGGAGTGACAAGGTATGCTAAGAATTAGTAGGGCATGCTAGGGAATATCAAGGCATGTCAAGAAGTGCCAAAGTGTTCTAGGGAGTTCTAGGATGTGCTAATTATATGTGCCAAATAGTGCTAAGATATGCCAATATATTCCAAGTGCTAAGGATGTGCAAGGTGCCAGGTTATGTCAATATGTGTCAAGAAGTGTCAAGGCAACAAAAGGAAGAAACAAGCTAAAATTCAAGGAAATGAACACATAATAGGGTTAATAAGTCAGGACTTTATCTTTTTCAAAAGCGGCATGCTAGTCACACTAATAATAAGTCCCAATACATGCTAAGTGGCATTGTTTTCCAAGTGCTAATGTATGTCAATGCATTCAAACAACGTGTTCCAAGGCATGCTAGGGACTACATTCATGCCAACACATGCTAGGAGAGTTCCATGTTGTGCTAGCGCATGCCACCATGTGCTTGGGTGTTAGTGTCATGGCAACATGTTCTAGGTACAAAGATGTTCCAAGACATGCGAGGTGCTAAGAAATTTTAGTGTGTGACAAAGCATTAATTTAAGGTGTGCCCGGATTGTTGAGGAGTGTTAGGTCTTTCTCATTAATAGAATTGTCATCGCTTGATTATGTATTAAATAATATATTTCCTACACACACTAGTGGAAATTTATCTAAAGGGAATTTTCTAGATAATAAACTTAATAGATATGAATCATGTGTTGACTCATAGGAAAACTCTATTCGACTAGTCATTACTTGAGGGAAATGATACACACTAATTAATTCTTAAAAAATTGACTGATTTTGACCACTATGGCCTTGGACATATTATAAAAAATACTCCACAATAATGGCCTTGAATCGTTATCTTTTGAAAAAAATTATATTAACAGGCATATAGTGTCATTGGAATGATCAATGGTGAAAAAAAACATTTTGACTGTCACCAAAAGCAACAAGAAGAGCATTGGTGTGGATCATTAAAAGTTTGTCACTAGAAGTGTCACCAAAGAGAGAATTAGTGATGGGCCTTTAACGACCCTCACCAAAAGTGTCATTGAAAATGGCTTTGGTGATGAACCTTAAAGGACCATCTCTATATCAACTTACAGTGACACTTTTTTAAGGACCTTCACCATATGTGACATTGGTGACGGACCTTAAAGTTCCATCACAAGCATGACCCTCACCAATGTCCTTTTTTCTTGTAGTGCAAGGAATACTCAAAGGATAAGGAAAAAAATTAGGGATTTCTCCCCATTGGAGTTTATAGCTTTGTTTTCCTTATTTTTTCACAAGGAAAAGGGTTTATTGTCCTACAGGTATTGTTTTCGGATCTTCCAGATAGTGGATACAATGAATAATCAATATTCCTAGATATATTGCAATCTCTTCATTTTGTAGAATGCAAATGGCAAAGGTGATGCCATACCTTATAAACCACACATGTTGATGAAGGTTTCAAATTCACTATGGTAGTTGAAGGTCCTACTCCCACTCAGAGATCTTGCTCCAACTCCTTGATTCCAACACCTACACACATGTACACAGGAATAAATATAACACATTTTCCTTTATAAGAGAAAAATTTAGAGTACAAAATGATTTAATCATAACAAATGCAATATGACCTCATAAAAATAAATGATGTAAAGAGGGAAACTAATTTTTGATTCCATATATAGTAACAATATAATATCATATGTATACCTTTGAATCTACAATACTGTTCTCTGATCCCTTTCCCCTAGTCCTCCCTTGACTTACTCACAAACTAGGCTCATTCATGAAGTAGAGGAAGACCTATTATGCAGATATTTCTCCATGATTGTTGTTTAAGACAGCCCATGGTATGCACAAGAAGACATCAAAAAGATAAACATTGGATAAATTTGTTATTCAAATATGGTGGATTTATAGTACATTAGGTGACCCTTGGATTCATCTTCCAAGGTCTCTTGGACTTCCTATGTCCATTCGCCTTCTACACCTACCCATAGAGGATTAGGTGTCCAACATTCCCACTGTTAGTTTCAGTATTTGCATACTTCCACCAGGGATCAAAACTCATTTTTCATGTGCATCTTAGGTGTCCCACTCTAAATAATTTTCAATCATTCCATTAGATCATTATATAAAATTGTTCCATTGGTGGTTGTTATTTTCAAGTGTCCTATTTTCCTTCACACACATATGCTTGTTGACCCTCTTCCATGTCTTCATCATGCTGAAGACAGGTCTACTCTCACTCTACTTTTAGTCAAAGTCACTCATTGAGTCATTTTCTTTCATTTCTCATTAGGTCACTGGGGTTTCATTAGGTCAAATCATTGCATTGTATCATTTTCAATAAAGGGTATGGTGTGAAGGTGACCCAGAATAAACTCATGATTTTCTTTAGTTAGTTCAAATTTAATAAGTATTCAGTTCCCAAAGGCTGTCAACTCATAAATCCACGTGCCAACACATCAAATGTCAAAGGGATTTGTCTATTCCTAAGGGTGCCCAATTCATCATTGTTCACAAGCAATAAACCCTAATTTCCTCTGCCACTGAGCTAGGGTTTGCTATGAAAAAGAGGAATATGAGAAAATGAGCCATAACGTAGGTCATATCAGTAAGTATGAGGCCATTCCAACTCATAAGATCATTTCTCCATCATTTTTTGAGAAGTCTTTCCAAGATTCAAGTCATTTGCCACTCATAGGGCCAATTTTGATTCAAACTATGTTTCTTACCAAAAAAATATGAATTTGACAAAATGAGAGTGTTCTTTTTCCATCATAGGTCAAGGAAGAAAAGCCTCCATTTTTTACACAGGTGTCATGGTTTTAGAGAAATGTTAAAAATACAGGTGCCACAGGAGAGTTGCTGCACTTCTGGAGTGACCCTGGGAAAATAACGTTTTTTCATAGCTGGAGTGTCCAAATGACTTTCATGATGATTCAAATGATAACTATAGAGAGAGATATCTACAATGAGATATCATAAGCTCAATTTGGAGTTGAGGAAGTCCTCCAAAAGTTGCCTGCACCAGCACTCTTCATTTCTGCACCGTCATTCAGCACATTTTGACCAGTCTTTGGAAAATACACTTTTGGCAAGGTAACTCAACTCAAATAATAAAAATAAAGGTATATTTGGAAACTAGACTTCAATAAATTTCCAACAAGCTATCTTGGGCCTAATGTGAACATCGGTAAGACCTCCAAACGTGGTCTGCAAAACAGTGTTGCAGTGGAGTTGTGCTAATGTTTGGGCATTACGCTAATACCTAGTTGTGCTGCGCTAATGCCCGAAAATCACAGTTCATTTACACTGGCACTGCGTTTTTGAGGAGGGGCATTGTGCTAATGCATAGTTTGTTCCATAAGCCTCAAAACTCGGTCAAAGTTCCTCCAAAACTTCAGCAAAGTTATTTTAAAGCCTTTGACAAGTAAGTAACATATGAATTTCACCCCCTTGCTATCTTCAAAAGGAGTTTCATGGTGATTTTGTTTTCTTTGTGAAATTTGGAAGTTGGATAGGCTATAAACGCTAGACTCAGTATTTTTTCCCATTGTTCCCAAATTTGACACCCATAAACATCACATTCTCTTCCTACGTCACTATGAACCCTACTCCTTCCCTACAACACCATATATATTTCCCTAAATCCCTTTTCCCATAAAACCTAAGTCCTAGGCATCTCAATTTCCTAGGAAACCCTACCAAACCTGTAAATAAATTTTAATTCCCAATTCCCTAAACATTTTGATCCCTTATCACCTCCCTTAGTTCAATAAACCCCTTCCCTCATCCACCTAAGTTTTTGTAACCCTATCCCTATTCCTTAGACATATTTTCACTCCCCATTCCCATCTACTTCATCTCTAGGTTTCAAATGCTTCAAGCTCAAGATGTCTCATGAGGATGGAGGTATCGTTGAGGAAAAATCACCAAAGAAACGTGATCAAAAAGGGGGAAAATTAATAAGATATGAACCAATAACCACAAAGGAACTCATGGCCTCCTCTCACCGTGTCTTGTTTCAAACATGTTAGTTGCTTTGAGTTTCAGGAGAGAGCGCAAGAGATCTCGCATCACCCCGTGTTGACAAGGTTGCTCATCACAAGAATATTCATGACAAGCAGGCAAATCTGCTAGGGGTCACTTTTACCATGTCCACTAGTGTTATTTCGACCGCTACATGGATCCTTAATGTGGGAGAGAAATGGTTCAAAAAGGTAAACCTTGATCCAAGCTAATATAACTATATCTCAAACCTAGGTATATGATGATAAAACTTTTTTTCCATTCTCTCATCTCCTCGACCGCATGTCCCCACGATGCAGGGCCAACTCGAAGTATTTCACTTGTGAGAAGGTTTTCTCGACTTCTATTCCTACCATATTCGACTCCTCATGCACTTCACTTCAGAGCCAAATGCTTTACATACCTTATTATCTCTCCCAAAGCATTGACAAGATGGAATAAATTGTACAAAGGAGGCATTACAATCATCAAATGCAGTCTTTTCACCATTCACCCATTAAGATGGTAGTCATGCACTCACCTGAGAATAAAATTTCATGTGACATTCATTGCAAATGAAGCTTTCACTACCCCACCCAGTCATCATGAGAAGAGTATCCCTTCATCATCTGGTCCCTTCCATAACCACTTTCCCATCTCTTCTTGCTACTCATACATCATCACCTAGTCATATGCATTCACCTCATGTTGACCCTACCTTCACCTTTCCGCAATCCTCGATCATCATCCCACTCATCGAAGAATCGCGCGAGGTAAACAGGAAAAATTGGGCTAATGCATCAATGTTGAAAGCCATTTCCCAAGACCTCTAAATAGGCCATAGGCATGTGTTTGCTTCACTTTGAGTGAAAGGGGCCATGCCTTCTATTAGAAAAATAGAGACACAAAAGAGCCAATCACTGAGATACAGGAGGATAGACACATGAAATAAGAGCAAGAATTTCACGCGATTGACCTTGATAAGGAGGATAAATATAGAATCACCAAGTATGTGTTAATCAAAAAAGAGGAAAATATTAGTGAACTTCAAGCTAACTTATAGAGAACAATATATATCAGTTTCTGAGCAAGAGAATCACCAATCAAGACTCAACAGATTATCAAGAGAAAAGACCATCAAAGAAAAGAAAGAGGAAAAAAAGGGTTAAAGCCTTGTTAAGAGGAGACCTTGGAAATATTTGGTGAGATTGATGATGAGGAGGATCAGCCTCCTGGCATAAGAGACCACAAGACTAGGGGAGGGGCTGAAATGGCCCATTTCGGGAGACAAGAAAGAAGTTGAGTTACAAGTAGTGCCTCACTCCAAGTGAGATGCTTGCCCCTGAGATTAGCAAGAGATAGAGAGTCATGGCTTGATAGAGCCGACTTCATAGAGAGCTTTGATAGAGAAGGCCAAGAAGGACAACGATATTCAGAGGAAAATAGCAAAGACACAAGAGAAACAAAATTGGTGGTGGCCGTTTCAAACGAGCCCATGCAAAGATTCAAGCTTCGACCGAGAAAAATGAGAAGGAGAGGTTAGAAATACTTTTTGAGGTGTCTATTCAGTGCTTTCCTCTAACCTTGATCAGCAAATTGAATCTCACCATTTTGATAAATTTTGCAACATTTGGCACTTTGGTGCATTTTTGGGATTTTTGGGCAATTTTGACACATAGTCATACTACCAAAAACGCAACGCCTCGCATTGCGCTTTTCTTGGAGCATCCAATGGACAAATGGTCCCCACCATCATGTTCATAATGATGAGAAAACTGTACCCAGAAAGCCCCCGAAGATTTGACATAACTGGTCCTCAAAAGGAAAAACCACACAAAAAACATGTTTATGCCTTTGTTTTTGTCAGGCGCCGCGTTAATACTAGTCCCCGGGGAGAAATAACTTTATAGAGCATATGGGCTTCATTTTTGAAATATGAAGGCATATTTGGAAATCCAGATTCGCAGATATTTCAATGAGCTACCGTGGAGCTGATTTGACACCGGAAGACCTCCAAAAGTGGCTTACACGAGAGGCTTATTGTTTGTCATGTTGCTTTTTAAGTAGGAAATTTTCATTTTTCACCATCTTAAGCACATTTTGACTTTTATATTGGGAAATGAAAACACATAAAAGTTCAAGATAAATTTAAATTCATGTTTTTATTGTTATCTATGGTAGACACACTTTACAAGTCTCAGAGGTCAAATGAATCAGCTTCTCTGAGGTAAATTATGGAGTTTTCCTAGTCTTCGCATTCTTGTTTGGGAGTAGGTGAAACCGATCCCCTATCTCATCGTATTCGTTTCCCAGACAGGAAGAGTGGTTTTAAGTCTAATTGATGTATTTTCTCATTGTCAATACACCCATTTTGTTTTATCTTCGAAGAACACAATTTTGGTATCGCCATGAAATTAATGATAAATTATAGCCTATTTCTTTGGGATCTATGTGGTATGCAATGTTTGGACATAGTTTTCTTGTGATAATATGTATGAATGTATTGTAAGCTCATAAAACATTTTCATGTATATGATATGCTTAATTTCAAGTCGAAAGGCATAATTCATGTTTTCATGGTCTGCTTTGGGGACTTTATAATTTGTATATTTTCTTCGCCTTTAGGGAGAATTAATCTCATATGATCTTCCCCAAATCCTCACCCTGGCCTATTCACCTCACCATGATCACCCTTGAATGTTAAACCTTCTACCTACCTTGCTCCCCTAGAACACCCCCGCGAATTTTGACCCAATTTCCTTGCCCTCTAATCGTTCGACTTCTCATCCAAAATAGCAAAACTATAATCAAAATAAAAAACACTAAGCTACTATACCTAGCCTAAAATCTTCTCACTACTAATGCATCTATATTTTATTTAGGCCTCTCCAGCCTAGTAGTGCTAGCTACTTGGCTAAGCGTGGCTTGAGGTTACCCCTGCACTTCTTCGGCACTCGAGGTTCAATCTGAGTGATAACATTTACGTAATTAAGTACCTAGAAAGTAAGAATGAAACGACAAATATTCCCCGGAAAATAACAACAAAGATAATATCTAATTTTTTTTGGTGAACAATAATGGATGATGGTTGTTGAAACTGTTCACTCCCATACTCCATTCACCTAGTGATCTTAAAATCAACACCTCACAGTGACCTACTCATATGAAGATCAATAAATAACAAGATTTTCCAATATGGAAATGTTGCAAGAAGGTATGTTCTATGAGTCATAGACTATCTTGGGTTTCTGCATGAAATGCTTAAGGTAGATTGGCAAAGGAATTTTTCCTATGTTAAAAAAATGTGAAAGGTAATGGTGTTGCTATTCATCCGGGTGAGATTTCACATGCATGTGTGTAGATTAAAGATTGATTTTATCAAGACCTGCTGATGAAGATATTGATGGCCACCTCCAGAAGATAAAGTTCAATCTTGATATGAAATTCTTTCCGCTCGCTTGCATTTATCGTTTAAAGGATTTTCATACCATATTCTTTGAAAGGCAAAAGAATCTTGTCCATTCAATAGTATACCCAAAAATACTATAAACATGTTGATAGTTTTATTGAAAATCTTGATACTTTTTTATGAGATGATGAATTCATGGACGATGAGATCATGGAAGCCTTGTATGAAAATCCATTTCAAAATAGCATAAAGAAATATTAGAGGACACTTATCAAGATGCTCAGAAATTGAACAAGGTCTTGAGATAGTTGAAAATGTATGAAGTCAAATCATATTTTTAGATCTCATTTATAAAAAATGATATGCAGAAAAATCAAGTTCCACTTCGGTATTATGGTAAAGTCAAGCTAGCCGATCGAGATCTAGATTCAAATTATAATGATGAAGAGTATGTTGTTCTAGATCCTGACAGAGGGAGAGATCTATTGTCAAGATCACCTCTCGAAAGAAGAATTTTTTTTTATTGACCCAAGTGTTCTCATCCCATCGAACAAAATATTCGTAAAGAGTGGTAATCCAAATCGTTTGTGAAAACAAGATGAGACATTTGTTCAATTAAGTGAAAAAGTTATTCTTGATAACTTCTATAGTAATGATATAAATGGTCATTATGTTTATTAACAATCTAAAGTTTTTCCTCTTATGACCGAGGAGCGTTATGAGAAACATGACAACTGTTGCCATGTCATATGAAGACATCAACAATACATTCAAAGTCTGCAGGACTGGTGAATTGGAGGATTTCCATTCAAATTTTTCTTTCTCATGTTTCATGTTTAGAATTTTTATTTCTGAAGAATTTTCTCACTCACTTGTTCAAAAGTTTTTGACCCACTCAGAACACACTTTGCTAAGGTACATTATGAAGAGAGATCGAAATAAAGAGAAAAGGTACCTTGCTTCTTCTAGATCAAGAAGAGGTAAATTTTCATGTTTTTCAGATCCAGCGGGAAAATCTATCTGTGCCGTAGTGAAAGTAATTATTGTATTATTCAATGATGATGGAGATCATTCTCACTTATGGTTTTGGTCGCCCAATTGTAAATATTTATTGTTCTCCCGTAGAATCGATTGGGAGAATCAATCAAGGAGGTATTTTCTTCTATCGGGCTACATCGGTGGCTTCTTGATATTGCCTCGATTGTACATATGCTTTCAAAAGATAGGTGGTTGTCATCAAGATTTGAAGTCTCTCAAGTCTCAGCGCATGGTTTCATCATTGCCAGTAAGTCTAATTTTAAGTCTTGTTTCTACCACTTAGGTCAAAGGCTCATTTTATTTAGTCAAGTTTTCAATATCTGCATGCTTATTATTTAGCTATTGACTCCATCCCCAATGAATAGGCACTTGGTCTATGGTGTTCTTACACATCTAAGGAGGCACCATCCCTAGCTGGAGCTAATGTTAGTTTCAATATTTTCATACTTTCACTGTGCATAAAAAGATTTTGCATGTGTATCTAAAGTCCATCTAAATAATTTTTAATCATCTCCATTAGGTCATGATATAAAATTAATAAATCAAAATGTTCTTTTCATGTAATTATTTTCCTTTCATAAGTATGTTGACTCTTCCATGTCTTCATAATGTCAAGAAAGTCTTTCTCTATTCCACTTCTTAGTCAAAGTCACCTTATCGAGTCATTTTATTTTCATTTTCTATTAGGTCACTAGGTTGCATTAGGTCAAATCATTGCATTGTCTCATTTTCAATAAAGGACAAGAGAAGGTGTGAAGGTGACCCAATAAACCACAGATTTGCTTCAAATTTCGCTAAAATTTAATAAGTATTTAGTCTCCCAAATGCTTCAACTCATAAATCGACATTCCAACACATCAAATGTCAAAGGAGTTCTTTTTTCCTACAAGCTCAATTCATCATTGAGTTCACACACTAAACCTTAATTTCCTCTCCCACCGAGCTAGGGCTTCACAGGAAAAAGATAGAGTATGAGTAGAGTAAACATTTCATAATGTAGCTCATATAAGTAAGTATGTATATTATTTAACTCATAATACCATGTATCCATCATTTTTTGGAGAAGTCTTTCCAAGAGTCAAGTCATTTGCCACTCATAGGGTCAATGTTTCTTCAAACTATGTTTCTCGACAAAAACATGAATTTGAAAAAAAGTGCGAGAGGTTTTTGTCCATTATAGTTCAAGGAAGATAAAAATCTCAAGTAAGTATTGTGTCATGGTTTTAGAGAAATGTAAAAAATACAAAAGCATAGGAGAGTTAAGCGGCACTGTGGAGTGACCTTGGAAATATCACGTTTTATCATACTCCGGATTTTCCAAATGACTTTCTTGATTATTCAAATTATAACAAGAGAGATAGAGCTTTCCAATGAGCTATCATGAACTCAATTTGGAGTTGAGGAAGTCTCCAAAAGTTGCCCCACCAACACTATGCATTTCACACTCTCATTCAACACTTTTCTGACTAGTCTTAAAATATACTTTTGACAAGGTAAATCAACTCAATAAGAAAAATAAAGGTTGATTGGAAATTATACTTCAAGAGCTTTCCAACAAGCTATCCCCGTCCACTTGGATACTGTGAAGACCTCCAAAAGTGGTCTAAAAACATGTTGTTGCAAAGTATATTGCCAATGTTTGGGCATCATGTTAATGCTCAAAAAACTGCTGCAGCAATTTTCATTGGCGTTGTGTTTTTGAGGAGGGGCAATGCGCCACTGTCCGAGCATTGTGCTAATGCAAAATTTTTCCATGTTTCAAACTCTGGCCAAAGTTCCTCCAAACTTCAGAAATTCTTTCTAAAGAATTTGATAAGTATAACATATATGAATTTCAACCCTTGTCGTATTCATAAAGGATTTTTAAGATTTTGTTTTTGTAAAATTTAAAAAGTTGGAGAGTTGCTAAACTCCTCAGATCTCGCCTTGTCTTGATTGCTCCCAAATTTGACACCCATAAACATCACATTCCCTTGCTACATCACTATAAACCCTACGCTTCCTACAACACCATATCTCTTTCCCCAAATCCCTTTTCCCTTAAACCCTAAATCCTAGGCATCTCAATTTGCAGCCCTATCAAACCCGTAACAATCTTCTAATTCCAAATTCCCTAAATTTTTTGATCCCCTATCACCTCCTTGAGTCCAATAAACCCCCTCTCATCCACCCAAATTTTTATAACCCTATCCCTATTCCCTAGACCTATTTTCACTCCCTGACCTCCATCTACTATCCCTAGGGTTTCAAAGCCTTCAAGCCCAAGATGTCCGAAGAGGAGAGCAGAGGTATCATGGAGGAACAATCACAAATGAAAAGTATCACAAAGGAGGGAATTAAGATATATGACTAATAACCACAAAGGAGCTCATGGCCTCTTCTCTCGTGTTGACTTGTTCAAAACATGTTGGTTGCTTTGAGTTTTGTGAGAGGGTGCAATGATCAAGATACCCCCACATTATTAAGGTTGTTCATCACAAATATTCATGATGGTCACTCTGTTGGGGTCACTTACCATGTCCACTAGTTCTATTTCAACTCCATGCACAGATCCCTAATGTGGGAGAGAAATGTTCAAAAGTCAACCTTGATCCACACAGGAACTACAAACCTAGGTATAACGATGATAAGAAATCGTTTTCCGTTCTCTATCTATTCCTCGACCGGTATGTCCCCATGATGAAAATAATCATGAAGTATTTCACCAGGAGGGGAGGTTTTTTTCGATTTTATTCCCACCATATCCAATTTTCATGCCTCATTAGAGTTTGAATGCTCATACATCTTATTATCTCTCCCAAAGAATTGGTGTTACACATGATTGCAAGAAGGATAACATTATAATCAACAAATACGCAGTATTTTTCACCATTCACTCATTAAGATGGTAGTCATGCATCGCCTGAGAAAAGAACACTTTCCATGGGACACATTTGTTGCAATTAAAGTTTTCACTACCCCACCTAGTCATCATGAGCAATAGGTATCCTTCATCGTTCTAATCTCCATATCCACTTCTCCATCTCACCCCTATTGCTCATACATCATCACCTAGTCATATGCACTCACCTCCATGTTGACCCTACTTTTCACCTTTCTCCATAATCCTTTCATCATCATCCCATCATGATACTTAAGCATCACAAGAAAGGAACATTGAGGCAACTTTCTGGCTAATGTGACTAATGTTGATCCATCTTCAAGAACTATCAGAGAGGCTACATGTATGTGTTTGCTTCACTTGGATTGGAAAGGGGCCATGCCTTCTTCACTACCGTAGGTAGACAAGGGCAAAGATCCAATCATTGAGGAGCAAGAGGGAAAACATGAAACCGACTGGGAGTTTCAAATTTGCACTGACCTTGATGAGGAGGATGAGGATAGAATCCGCAAGACATTAATAAGAATAAAGGAGGAAAATAATAGTGAACTTCAAGCTAATATCTATACAGGCACAATATTTTATTGGTTTTCTTGAGCAAGAGAATGAGCAATGAAGACCAAACAGACTATAAGTGAGGTAAAGAACATCAAAGCAAAGAAAGAGGTAGAAAGGGCTAAAGCCTTGTTAGAGGAGATCTTGGACAGACGCAGGAGATTTATTATGAGAGTATTAGCTTAGATAGAGACCAAACACTAGAGGGATGTAGTGGGCTCTAGCTCGTGAGAGAGAAAATAATTTGAGTCAGCAGAAGCTCACCTCAAGTGAGATGCTTGCCCTTGAGATTAGCGCAGATAGAGAGTCATGGCTTGATAGAGCCAACTCAATCCAGAGAGCTTTCTAGAGAAGGCCAAGATGATAATTATATTAAGAGGAAAATGGAAATTCATTATTCCATGAGAAACAAAATTGCAAGGGCCAAGCTCAAACGAGCCCATGCAAAGATTCAAGATTTGATCGTAGAAAAAGGAGAAGGAGAGGTTAGACATACATTCCGAGGTGTCTCTTCATGCCCTCTAACCCCGATCAGCAATTAACCTCACCATTTTGATAAATTTTGGCACATTTGGCACTTTGGTGCATTTTTATTTTTATTTTTAGGCAATTTTGACACAAATACATCACAAAAATGCAAATACCAGGCTTAATTTTTCTGAGCATCCAATGTAAAAATGGTGACCACCGCTGTTCAAAATGACAAGACATGAACTCCAAATAAGTTTTAGAAGATTTGGGAGTAGAATCGGTCCCTCAAAAGGAAAAAAACAATAAAAAACATGTTTCTACCCTTGTTTTTGCCTAGGCACCGCGCTAACACTATCTTGGGAGAAATGGTTTTTGACAAGGAATATCTAACCATTTTGGAATTTGAAGGAATATTCGGACACTAGATTTAGAGAGCTTAATGGTCTATCATGGAGCCGATTTGGACATCGGGAAGTCATCCAAAACTGCCTACAAGAGAGGCTATTTTTTTGTTGTGATGCTACGCTTTTGCTAAAGAAACTGTCATTTTCACCATCTTCGCATATTTTGACTTTTTGACTTTTTTTCTTGGGAAATGAAAATATTTATTTAAAGGTCAATATAAGCTTGGGCCCCATGTTTTTTTTTATCTAGGGTAGATACATCACATAATTCCTTACATTTCAAATGAATTAGTTTCCTCTTCTTTTAGAGGCAAATTGTTGAGTTTTCCTAGTCTTTATATTCTTTGTTCGGGGAGTAGGTGAAATCGATCCTCATCTCATGGATTTGACTCTCGAGGCTATGAAGAGTGGTTTTGAGGTCTATTTGATGTAATTTCTCGATCATTGTAATGTTTGGACTCACTTGGAGCTTTCGCATCTCATGGACACAATTTGTATCGCTTGTTTGGACATTAATTGATAAATTTGCAAAACAGGTTTCTTTTGACCATGGTAGTAATTTTTTACATATTTTATTCTTTTTGATCATTTGTATGAATGTATTGTAAGCTCATAAACCATTTTCATGTTCATGATATGCTTAATTTTGTTGAAAGTAGAATTCATGTTTTTCATTTGGGAATTTAGCATAATTTAATATTTTCTTCGCCTTAGAGAGAATTCATCTCATATGATCTTCCTAACTCCTCAATCGTCTATCCACCTCACCACTATCCTTTAAATTTAGAAACCTTATACCTACCTTGCCCCTTAGAAAACCCAACGAATTTTGACCCAATTTCTCGGCCTTCCAGTTGCTCGACTCCTCCGACACAACAAAACCCTACAATAACAAAAATAAAAACCCCGAGCTACTATACCCAGCCTTCCAAAATCTTATTTCCCTACCATTTTGGCCAGACATATACAGATAGAGCCCTCTCCTAGCCTAGTAGGGCTAGCTACTGTTCAAGCCGTGCTCTGAGGTTACCTCGAAAATTGCTCTCTTCACTTGCGTTCAATTCGAGTGATAACAATTTCCCCTTAATCCAAAGAGTAAATGTTGTGTGAGTTCAGTGAAGAGTAGTTGTAATAAAAGCAGAAAAGTATGCATGGAAGCACTTAGCTCCTCGAATGAGCTCTCTGAATGTTGGCACAAAGAGTAAAATAAGACACCACCAACATTGGAATGTTTAGTAGTTTCCTGGAACTCTTCCAATCTTCGGGCAAGAAGCCGAGGTCTTCTTCTAGAGGAATTGCTCCTCATATTTTGAAGAGGGAGACCTTCAACTTAGAATAAGAGTGTCTAAAACCGGTGATGGTTTAAGGATGACCACCAACACTAGAATTCTTAATGCATTTCCCCGGAATTCTACCAAAACTAGCAAGAAGTTGGAGTCTTCTCGCTAGAGAAAGTGTCCCAAATTATTTGAATAGGAAGAATATAAAACCTACATAGATGGTTTAAGGTTTACCATCAAACAAAAGACATTCTCATATTCATATGTGTCTCGAATACAAATTTGAATCTCGAATGACATATCGTGGCCTGTGTTTGCTTTGAATCACAGTTCTCTAGCTACAACTCTAAATATGGAAATGATAGGTTGTGGCTCGTGGATTTCTTGAATTAATGTGTCTCTCAAGCTACAAATTTGAATTTGGAATGATAGGTTGTGACCATGCTTGCTTGATGTGTCTTTGAAGCTTTGCAGATGACCATCATTCCCCCCCCCGTCAAGTACAAGGTGAGATGATGGCTAAAACTCGAACCGCAAGACCTTTTAATATTCGAGGAGCAAAATTCCAGAACATAAAGGTGAGCTCTCATGAAGAAATCGTACCTTGAAATTTTATGGGCTTAAAGGGCCCGAACAGAAAGACAACCTGTCATATCCAAGACTTTTTCTTCGTGCTGAGCAGGGATGCTCTTCCCAAGTTTTGATGATGGGCTTGGGAAGTGCAAGAAGTATTTTTCCTTCTACATTCAAATCTACTCTTTGAACTAAGCACCAAATATCAATTAACCACAACATTATTGGCTTGTTTCTTATGGGATTCTTTTCAATTTTCTGAAAAAAAAAAGGTTCGTAATGATGACTTCATTGTTGTAATTCTTCTAGCCGAAGTTGAGATTCAAGCGCAAAAAAATCAATCTTCTCTCTTTTGAATTTTATACAAGTTTAATTTTTAGAGATAGAGTATTTGAAGATTTGGATTGAGGTTGTCGACAGTTGAGTGTATTATATAATGGTAACCTAATACCCCAGTGTATTATTTTTTTAAACAAATCAAAGTCCAATAAATAGACAAAATTTTAATATTGTGAGAGTGATCAACAATGAAAAATCCAATGTTTCTTAACGAACTAGGTCAAGTTGGTTCAACATAACCTTCCTTTAATGAGATAAAATATGGACGTCGTTAAAAAATATATACAAGACCCAAATTTTCCTCACAACCTTTTTTTCCGAGTGTTATGTGGACCCTGTTACCCACTGGTGCTTTAGAGGACAAGGGTCCTAAAAGGAATTTAACCTAGGTAGAATATGTGTCCGTTAGAGAGTATAAAAATATGACTTGGAGGAATGTGAGTATTTACATCCGGAAATACATGTTCCCTCGATTGCGTATATATTTATCTCCGTTTGTCGTTCCTTCCCTTTATTTCTATACTGCATCCCGCACATTTTTTTTTTGTCTTATTTCCCCACCATCCACTTCCTCTCTCGGCTTCGTGCACCTTGTGTTTTCCACACATCTAAGGGTCGAATCCCTATGAGAGAATTACAGAAAATGACCTAAGTATCGATTATGAGGCTGAAACTCAAATAGTCATAACTTTGGATATCTTCACTAAAAGAAAGGAGTCGATCTTATATCTCACTCAAGTGTTAGTCACCGCGGCTACATTTTTTCTTGGCTACAAGTGCGTGTCATTGCCATCGAGCTTTGGAGTTCACCACGTTAAAATATTTTGTAAACCCTTGCTATGTTTTTTTTATCAAATTATCACCTTAGACCTGCAATGCTAGTCTTCAAGAGACCATCAATAACCTAGCTAAGGAAAAATACTAACACGTGTTTGTAGCTTTATATGACAATTTATTGGAGTATCCTAGTGAAGTCGTATCCCAATGTATTGACATATGACACTATGATTTATGTATATGGAAGTGAGTGACATTGTATGGGATAGCATATATCACACATGAGTAATGGGTGTTGGATTTGTGCAGAATTACCGTGAGTAATGACCTAATGGACCACAGTGAATGAGAGGTATATTCAGAGGCAACGTATTGAGCCTGCAGTGAGGGCACAACTGGGTGAGAGGTGGTGTGGAAGATCGTGATGCCAAGGTGGTAAGAAATCCCGTGAGGAGGTGAGCCGATGGGGGAGGTAGGCCGGGAGAGGGCAGTGGGGATTCGAGGGGAGAAGGCGAGTAGACATTGAGGGAGCAGAGGAATTGAAGTTGCACGAGGAATACATCGGCCAACGTGAGGGAGGGGAGGTGGCCCAGATGACAGGAGAGATGGAGTTATGGGAGGACGAAGGTAGGATCACTAGTAAGGAGGGATGGATTTGTGGGAGGGGGAAGAGGTAGGAGCATAGTGTGTGGAGGGTAGGGGAGTAATGGGTATGAGGGATAAGGGGAGCAAGAGAGTGGAGGTGTGAGGAGAGGGAGCACGGGATGGGTGCAATGGTGAGCAAGGGTGCCAAGGTGCATATTTGTGCTTGAGGGGAGATGGGAGCCGGTCGAATTTGATGATGCGTAGAGGAGCATATGAATACCGGAGGAATGGAAACAATGTATGGAAATGTAAGTCATTATGTATATATCACACTACTCGTAGGGTCACAGTTGCGGAGTGAGGGAGCCGTGTATCGAAACACAACGTGTGGACTGTGTATGGAAGAAATAAATTTTTGATTCTTATAATTTTTCATCCAAAAGAGGAAATGGAGTGAAAGATATTGAATCAAAAATTGAGGGAACCGAATTTTTCTGAGGTGTTGAGAGGAAATGTAGCACTAAGGTTTGGTGTGATACCAACTGTGAAGTGGGAGAGTATGGAAGCGCATTTCGAGAGAGTTTTGGTAGGGGATAGATACGTTATGGAAGTGATCAAGTAGTAACCCCTTGAGAGATCCGTAGCCAGCTCACGCGCACTATTCGAGGAGTATTAAATTCGTAGAGACATTAAGCAGATGTAGGTTTGATTGACTAGCTCTCTACAGAGGAGCACAACCGAAACAAAATGAAAGAGAGGGTAGCGTGCAAGGAGAGATCCTACATAGAGTAGATACATTTTTAGCTAGAGATCCGACAATATGGAAATGCCTGTGTCTAGCCTAGCTCTAATACCATGTTAAATAAATCCCATGGTATGTAGAAGAAGACATCGTAAAGATAAACAATGGATATTTTTATTATTCCCAACAAATGGTGCATTTATAATACATTAGGTGACCCTTGGATTCATATTCCAAGGTCACTTAGACTTCCTATGTCCATTTCTCTACACCTACCCATAGAGGATTAGGTGTCCAACAATTACAAGGTGCCTTAATTACTTTTCCTCCTCGCCACCCCCTAAAAGGTTTCACTATACGTACCTTTCTTAAATCTAAAGGAGGATGAATATAGACACTTAGGGCCAAGAGAATTTAGGTTTGATGGCATGTGGACCATGGATACAAGTCATGGGATAGACTTTATGGCATGTGGACCAAGAAATTACAAGTCACACACAAGTTCCATGCTTAATTATGAGATTTTCCAACTCACGTTCATGAACTTTCTTCAATCGTGTAATAATCATTATTTTATAATTATGAAATCATGAAAATATGAGAAATTACTCACTTATTTAATTTCAGCCTCATAACATCTAATATATTCCCTATAAGACCCAGCATGAGAAAAAAAAAGGTAAAAGGGGATGCATTCTGTCAACAATCAGAAAATTTGAACTAGGTTATCTCTACCGAGATGATGGGAAAATAGGGTTATAAAAGAAACGCCAAATTAGCCGAGATTTAGAAATTTTGAGGTCCAAAATGGGTCTCATGAAGGAAATAATAAATTAATAGGAAATAATAAAATAAGATTAGATTATCATCAAATTTAGAGGGAAAAAAATATAAAACTACTAAATTTTCTATTTTCAACTTATCTTCCTTATGGGTTTACTCAAATTTTGAGGGCACTCATTGGATGCAAAATTTGATTCCCCATCCAAGGAATACACTTGAATACATTTCGATACCTCGCTACATGAAAAATGAGAAATAAGAAAACATGCTGTGCAATCATGTTTTCTCATGTATTTCTATTTTTTCATGTAGTGTCAATCGAAAGTATGAAACATGGGTACTCATTGGACAAGTAATTCAATTTCATCCAAAAATACCCACCAAAATTTCAATAAACTCTTAGGGAGATAAGTTGAAAAAAATAGTTTTATTATTTTATTATTTTTTAATCTTTTTACTTTTTTACCCCAAAAATGGTGAATCATCCCCCATGGTTGACATTCTCATTCAGTCCTATTAAACGATTTATTTTGGTCGTACATTTTTCTTAGGAGGCTCATTTTAAACATCAAAGTTCTCTAATGTCAATTTTTTCTTGGCAGATTTAAAGAAATAATTTTTATGTTTTTTTATCTTTCTATGTTAATGATTTGTAGGAATATGACTATATATTTTAGCATTGACATGGAAGACAATTTTTTATTCCTACTAGGTATACATTTGGATTGAAAGAAACATTAGGGGAATTTTGAAGTATAAAATGGACTTCCTAAGGAAATTATAAAATAATAAAGGGAAATAGTAAAATAAGATTAGACTACATCATCAAATTTTTTACAGGGAAAAAAAGAAAAAACTACTTTTTCAACTTATCTCTCCCATAGGTTTACTAAAATTTTAAGGTGAACACCTATCGGGATGTAGACCCGACCCTCATCTAGTGGAGTACCCATGTTGCATACTCTTTTTGTCGACCATACATTTTAAAAATGATAAACACATGAAAAAAATGTGATTACAATCACATTTTTTCATGTATTTCTCATTTTTTTATAGAAAAGCTAAGGGGAATAATGCAACATGGGTGCTCATTGGATGAGGACTTAAATTTCATCCAACGAGTACTCCCGCTCAAAATTTTAAAATCTTTAGAGATAAATTGAAATACAAGTTGAAAAAATAGTTTTATTATTATTATTTTTTTAATCTTTTACTTTTTACCCAAAAATGGTGAATCATCCCTTATGGTTGACATCATCATTCGAGTCCTATTGGTTCTTATAACATTTATTTTGGTTGTACATTTCTTTCAGAGACTCATTTTAGAACTCAAAAGTTCTCAATGACTCTAGAAATGTTGTTGAATTAAATATAGAAAATATGTTCCTTAAAATACATATGATGATTCTTTATATCTGACATTGAAGGCCCAAAATGAAGTAATGGTTCATGGCTTTATGATCCATGCAGAATGCAATAATAAAATATAGGAAAATAATGAAGAATTACCTAAAATTATGTAATTGTATTTGAAGCAAGAAGGATGGTGTTGCTGATATTTGATATCATCATATTCTCGAGTATTTAATGGTAGATACTTTGGAGGTAGGAGTTAATTAGGTGTGTAAAATGGGCATGGATGATAAGATTAATTTTGGTATGTATACCCCTTATTTTGTAGCTTACCAATGTAGATTCAAGGTGAGACCCGTGTGAAAATATTAAGAGGTCATTATAATCTTAGATACTCGCTAATAGATTTTGAGGGGAGATATGTGATTATCCAAGTCACTTAAAGGGGAGAATGTTTATGAGAAAATTAAGAGCATTAGGTTAAACCTTATAGTGAAAATGATGAATAGTTTACAAATGTGTATTAGTACCTATTGATATTGCCTGATTAAATGAAATCCATTTAGTAACATATGTGTCATATTCTATTATAATACACCTCAAGTGGCCTGCTTTGATAAAATTTGGTAGAGAAATTGGGTAAAGCATTAATAGATATCTACCGTAAGTTTAATTTTAATATGTTTCATAGGCTTCATGGTATCTTAATTGGTGTTATAGAAGGCGACTAAGTATGGCTTAGAATCAACGTGTTATGAAAATATAAAAATTAGGATTAGAATAACACTTTATTCATATGCATGTGTTCTTTGCAAGAATGCATATGCTCTTCCACATGAACATATATATGAATATTTATTTGAAATTTGAAATTTAAATATTATTATATTTATTAAAAAATAAATCAATGAATGGAAAGTATTTATTTTATAAAAAATAAATTTAAATTTTAAACTATCAAAATATTCACTTATTTCTACATTAATAGTATTTCTTACATATTAAAAAAAATTCTAAATTTAGATGCATAATTTTACATAAACAGGGACATTTTTAAATTGTGAAATGTGATGAATTATAAAAAAATTGCATCTAAAATGTCAAAAAATAATTCTGAAAATGTTGTTATTTAAAATTTTTTATTATAAATATTAAATAATAATAAAAACATAAAAATAATAATATTAATACTAATGATAATAAAGCAATATTATTATTAAATAAAATATTAATAATGTTGTTTTTAAAATTAATATAACTTACGAGAACTTAATATTATATTAATCCTAAAACTTAAAACATAAACTGAAATTTAAAATTTAAATTTAAAAGTTAGTTATCCATGCACCAAACAATATATGCTAAGTATAATTATTATATGCCTGCAATCATTCAGTTTGCCTAATTTTAAAGTTGTGTAAATAAAAATAATTCATTATTATTAAATTTTCAGTTATCTTTTAAGTATTTAAAACTATATGTTTTATATATTATTTTATAAATAAAAATGTTAATATATTAATTATAATTCTAAGAATTAATTTCAGAATTTATTATATTTTTTTTTGGTTGATTTGATTCATAGGGGCTTGAAATTTTATACTTTACTTCATAACAAGAAAATTACTTATTAAAATAGCTACCGGGGTTTTATTATATTTATTATAATATTAAAAATATTAATATTTT
The DNA here is from genome assembly GCA_034641835.2 of Pinus albicaulis. Taxonomy (NCBI): domain Eukaryota; kingdom Viridiplantae; phylum Streptophyta; class Pinopsida; order Pinales; family Pinaceae; genus Pinus; species Pinus albicaulis. Next base: position 1,521,964,843 of record CM076578.1, on the reverse strand, counting down.
TAAAATATATTTATATTAAATTTAAATTTTAAAATATTTTATAATATATTTTTATTAAATTTAAATTTCAAGATATTTATTATAATAATAAATTTAAATATATTTATAATAAATTTAAATTTTAAAAATATTTTTTTAATATATTTTTATTTAAATTTAAATTTCAAGATATTTATTAAAAAATAAATAAATAAAAAATTAGTGAAAATATCATTTTTTTTAGAAATTTTATTTATTATCCCATGCAAGCATACAATAATATTTTGGTTGTTGTTTATCGTTTGTAGAGTCTCCAAACCTTTATATAGGTTTCATACATGTAATACCATGGGTAGTTACAAATGGGTCTCTCAATACCATACATCCAATACAATGGGCTTATCACTTTATTCTCTAGCTACATGGTCCCTTACACAATGTGGGCGAAATCCACTATTTATTAACTATGGCCCATTTATTTATCATTCTTATATTATTACATCATTTTACTGGGTACCTCCTCTCGTACCCTATTATCCCCTCTAGGTACACTACACTATGAAACTAGAAAAAAAATAAAAAATTTGTCTCAAACATTACATATATTGGGGAATACGATTGCCACACCAAAATCCAGGGAAAGATTCAACGATTGCATCTCTCCAAGAGATAAAGATCCACGAGGAGGCTAGGTCCATGTCGTGAAACACACGCAGAGAGGCGGCTTATCCAATGTACAACAATCTCCCCAACGCGAGCCGAGTGTGTACTGAACTTCCGATGACCTATGATTCGATAATACCGTTGGGAATCATGATTGCCATTAGACTAAAACTCGCAGTGTTGGTCAATGATCAACATCACCGAGATAATGATCCAGGAGAGGCTGCTTAGTCCATATCGTGAAACACACCAGGAGTGTTGGTTTATCAAATGTCCAACAACATAATACCGAAAAAATATTGTTGATAAATCAACTTTTCACCTAAATAACAAGACTATCAAAGAAGTTTTTATAATTAAGAGTAACAAACCGGGAGCTACACTAGTCACCGCCTAAGATAACTCATGGCATCCAATAACTAGTCCAAACACTATTGTAAGAAAAATTAAGCCATAAAATAGATTGTGCTGGTTGACATGTCAATTGGCATGTTCCATGTTCCTCAGAGAATTCTACCTCTTTCCTTTAGGAAAGTGCCTCAATCCCAACCAATGTTGAGTTGTAGAGAATTTTTATTGTTATGCCCCTTTTTTCCTCCAAAACGTTTTCACACATTTTTTCGACCACCGCAATGCTTGGATCAAGGATAATCTATTGCATGGCCAAGTATATCATCATCTATGTAAACATTTTTTTCTACATAGCTTCCAAATTGTTGTGTCCAACGTAGACCAAATGTGCTCCAATGTTGAACTTTATATCTTTGAGTCGTTGATTGTTATCGAGAGTGCATCTCTTGTGAATCCTCACCCTTGCTCGCTAGTTTTTCATTACGACATCTCTTCTCTCCGACATAGCATTGTGAGGTATGGCAGTTAATGATAAAATAATGTCTATGAGGAAAATTAAGGAATTCAATGTCTACCCAGTATTCAACAAAGGAAAGATAACCAAGAGAAATGAGGAAGGAGTCAAGGGGGTAAGGTTGTAGGCCAAAGAGGTAACGCGCATGCGAGGAACATCGAGGGGATTCGTGAGGATTCCTGAGGAGTGGGTCACAAGTGGTATGGAGTTAATAAATTCATAAGATGTGAGCAAGGAAATCAATGGTACGAGTTATTAAGTGCAAAAAGGACTTAAATATTCATGCTTTGTGTCAAGTTATCCATGAAGATCGTAGAATAATGCAAGAAGAATCGTATGTCATGAAAAGAGTCTGCATGACAACCCTTGATCCCACGTTGATTTTGTTAAAATGTAAGTAAACTCAAAATTGATGTGTAGGTGTAATGTAAGTAAGTTTGTAAAATGTTTTTACATTTTATTTAATATGTTGAATGTATATTAATATGTTTCAATTTATAATAGGTGTAATTCATAAACATTAAGTATCCATTAAAATTAATATACAACCCAATAGATATGTTGTAGTTTCCTTAAAGAGTTAAAAGCAAACACTAATAAATTTTTACAAGAAATCGTATACAAATTACATTAAAATATATAACTTATAAGTAGCAACAATAAGTTAAAATCTTTTTTTACCTTATAGAGTAGAATAATGATTATAAACTATATTTAAATTAAATTGATAAACAAAGATAAAAATCCTTTAAAACTTACAATTTACAATAAACGTACACTATAACAATATCTTTAAACATGAATATTCACATCCACTTTTCCAGATATTATTAACTTGTGAAATAGGCTTTGTTACAATATCAAGAGCCAATACCATAGCCTATCAATTACAAAATGGCCTAAAACCATATCTCATTTCACAATCAGAAATATTTTATTAATATTTTATTTGAATTTAATTTTATAACATGTTTTTTGATTAAATTCAAAAGAAAAATATATACTTTTGAGATATATCTACAAACATATCACATTAAAATATATAAGATGTAAAATTGTAGCTATAAATTAAACTATTTTACCATATAAATTAAAATAATAATTTTGTAACTATATTTAAATTTCTAATAAACACATACAAACTTAATGCTTACAACATATAAGATTTTTAACCATAAATACTCACCCGACTTTACCATGGATATTATTAACCTGTGAAAACATACCAGTGGGCCAATACCATGCCTCAAATAATACCACATGCCCAAAACAATCTCTCAATTCACAAATATTTACAATATAACAAGATTTTTAATCATGAATACTCACCCCACTTTACCATAGGTATTATTAATCATACCATACCATGGGCCAATACTATAGCCCATTAATACCACATTACCCAAAAACATCTCTCATCTCAAAATCAAAATATTTTATAAATTATTATTTTATTCTCGTCTATATCAAAATTGAAATTTTATTTTGTGCATATTAACCAAAATAAAAATCTGAAAAATAACAAAAATTAAATAACTATACAAAACATTTTTAAATAATATCAACTCATAAAAATCCTGCACTTAAAAAAAATTAAAATCAATCTACCCTAATATTTAAAATAAGTCAACTAATATAAACTTTATTACAAAGTAACTAAAATAAAAAATTTATTTTTTAAAACAAAATATTAAAAAAAAAAAAAAAAACTATTCCTTTAAAAAGCAGCCTTCAATACTATTGTTTCCTCTCCAAAATCTTGTAGTAGTATTGTTTCCTCCAAAATTTGTTTAATGGGCTTTGGGGTTGCCTATGTCCTTAAAAATCAGGCTATAGAAGAAATTTAATTTCAGCGCCTTCCAACTTCCAAGTATCTTGGATGCAGGACCCTCCAAATTTAACAGGGTAGTTTTTCTCGCATATCGGAGATTGTTATGATAATCCCTCTCATGAGAAATCTAATTAAAGATACTAACAATTCTCCTTGAAAAAAACCACCTCCATGTTGGTTTTGTGTCCTCATGGCTACCATATGTGGCGTGTAGCATTATCTTGGCTACAACCATCAGAACTATCACGATAATATATTCCAAATAGTCATCACTTTCCATTTCTTCTAAAAGAAAAATATTTCTCTTCTACGTTGGTTGGCTAAAAGAAAATATTTCTCCTTCTACCTTGGTTTCAGTTTCGATGGTTAGGTCAAATTTTTTTATTTTACAAATTTACTATAATTATAATTATAATTTGTAATTGTATTTATTTGTCATTAAAATTAAAATTTTATTACCAAATTAAAACTTTTAAAAATCTATAAATAACAAAAAATTAAATAACTATACAAAAAACATTTAAACAACTATCAATAGTAACATAGAAAATTCCCGAGCTTTTTTATTCTTGTTTCATTTAACAAGATTGATCCCATTCATGAAACGATGAAATACTAATCATGCAATGCCTTTAGCATTATCGTATACATCGTCAGACAACATTATCTTCTCAGTAATAGTAGAATGGTTTTCAAATCTGGGAATTGTTTAAATTTGTGTACAGTTACCAATTAGTTCGAACGGTGCGATACGATAAAAATTTAGATGAAAATCAAGTTCAAAAAATTTAGTGTAGATCTAAATATCTATATTTTCTCAAAAATTCATCATTTATTTGTACCAGTAATTTCTTTTTTTTTTCTTTTTTTTTTTGAAATTTAAATCATTTCTAATATTTTCATTATCATATAATTTTGAAACCCATACTTTATCTTTTCTTTTTCAAAATCTTCTTTATCTTAAATTTAAATATAAAATTTCTTATGAGTTTCTAAACTTATCAAAATGTTTTGTAATAAATACATATTTTGAAAATTTATTTATTAAAAATTCCTTTCAGTGATATAAATATATTTGAAAATCAATTATCCTTATAGGACAGCTTCACCTTACATTTTAGGCTCAATTTTTTGCTTTCTTCTTTTGTGAGCTTTCTACGCTTATTAGGAAATATTGAAGCTGAAAAATAGTAATATTTCTAGCCATAGTCAAATAAACAAATCTTTCTAGGGATAAACCAACCTAGATCCATCTTAACTTCAACGTATCAAGCATCGAAAGGATCAAATCATGGAAAATGCAACCCTCCTTTTAAGTGTAAAACATGAAAAAGTTTACACCTCAAGAGAGATTTGATCCCTCATCAAGAGTTACCATGGATTTAAACTAGTTTAATTATTAATTTTATTAAATTGCTAAATTTTATTTTATTTAATTTCACAAAGTCAAAATGTTTTGATTGATAATTTTGGTCTCACTTTAACTTATACACAAAATGACCTTTTAGACATTTTTTCTCTTTCAACTTTAAATAACACCGGAAAGAAAGCTTTAAAAAACTTTAGTTTAAATTGTATAACTGCATAATTGAGGTTGATGTAACCCAGAATTTGCCTCATTTCGAGAATCTTCTCATTCGAGAACTGCAAATCGATTTGAGGGCCCCTACCCCAAACTGAAGACGTGGTTGGGGTTGGTTGATTCCTCGTCACCGATCCGGCATTTCTATTATCCCCACATCCTCCATTAGTCGAGGTTCCTTTTCAGCTTTGAGGAGGTGCACCATGTTGCACTTCAACCAAACACCAAAATGATACAGTCCTCAAATATAAATCCAAGACCTCAATCTTGAGGTGATTTACAAGCTTAAGGACCTGCACACACCGAAAATTTAGACCGTATATACCACAATAGAAATCCATATAAAATTGACTGCAATGCTAGAAACCAAACATTTTTCCATGGATATGATATGGGTCTTCCAAGAGATTCCAAACACATTAACCCGTACCACCCCCCCCATCTTAAGACAAAAACAAAAATTGGTTGTGTTGTATCCTTACGCAGAGACCCCCTTCTAAAATGCCACCAAAGTTCATCGAAAAATAAGATAATAGACAATAAACGCCATGTAGTATATACAATACATCCAACATAAATGTTGACCACAAATATGTTCCCATCTAAGAGAGTAAGATTACATAATAGACAAAATGTTTTTTACAATATTCGTACACTCTATGAGAAAAAGCAACACTTCCTCCCAAATTTCAGTACTAGCGATTTTCCTTCTTAATCGGATACATCGGCTCCAAATACTTTTTCAAATAATATCATACACTGAGTCACGTAGGAAAGAGTACAAGAGCATGCTTAAATAACATACTCGTTGTCACCAATCAAGACATGAGTAGGATTAAACTATCGTACCATGCCGATAGGCCCTACAAAGCTCCTTCTGTATACCGTCTAAGCTTCAAAAATCTATAACCATTCCAATTGCAATGTTTCCTAAATTTTCGTAGCTACTAACATTAAACCACACCAAGGAGATGTCCCTTCGTTCTCTCGTCACAATTAATAACATGCATGCGGTGGTGCCACTCCCTGCGTGGAGAGCAACAGGTGAGGGCCACAACTTGACTTCCCCACACCTGCGCATCGAATAAATTCTCCATGGAAAATATCCGGAAATTCCCCTACTATTAGATCATCATCACACTCACCGCACCCCGATCGGGGGCCTTCCGATTCATAACTTGGTTATGATTTTTGTTATCTCCAAGATCGTGATCCAAGATATGCCCATACTATCCATGTCTTCTCTAAGATTCGTGAGGGAAGCCATGAGAATCCGAAGTCCTTCCAATATTTAAAACAAAATCCTGTACTTTTCTAAGAAATATGCCGTTTATTTCATTCTCTCCTAACATGAGAAGGTATGATATATTCAAACCGAGGTAGAAGATCATCTATGTCTCCGTACTAATCGGGCAGCCTCCAATTGTGACTAAACTTCGACTACTTCGATCCATGATTCACCCTTAATATACTCTATCCCCAAGTTAGAGTCCCCTTTATCACCAATTTTCATAACTCATCCTTCGGGCTATGAGGAGGCTTTTGCATCACAACGGTAATGTTTTCCTCATTATTTCTAGCATAGCCACAAGAAGATGTCAGAGTGATGAGTTTTGACTTTATTTTGGGTTCTACAACCTCCAAACCCAACCTCCTAGGTTTCCCTGGAAGCCTGCAATATAGGCTTAAGTATCCTTTTGGGGAGATCATGAGTTTTTAGGAAGAGGGACAAATCATTTGGTAAGACAGATCTGTGGAGGTGAAGACATGACCAGTATTAAACCTCCTCAAATATTCCTGATGCCATTGATATGTTAGAATTGTTTCTCTTATATTCTGGACACATCATTCCATACCTTCCCTATAACTGTTGTCTTTGCATCTTGGGGAGAGAAGCCACATCCACTCCTGCTAATAGCCCGTGTTAATTTCAAAAATATCTCTTCCTCCAAATTTATACATCTTGATACTATTTTAATACGTTCTGTAACCAAAAGAGGTTTGGCTCATCTACACCATCAAAAAGGATAATGTATTCAAAAAAGGTGCTCAGATTCCCACTAAAGACCACAGAAACTGCGTAGGGCCCTTGAATTCCTCTTTCCTTTTGTAGTTGATCCCAATCGAGAATTATTCTTCTGGTCGCATGCTTTTCACAAGAAGTGTAAACTTAGGGCAGGTGCTATGTCCAGCATCTTTCTAAGTATAGGGCTTGCGGTGATCTTGGGTTTCCTCTGGCTTTCTAATTTGTATTCCTTCCAAATATTGAACATACCTTTTGGTGTGATTGCACTTTCATCTATGATGGTCATGGCCTTCCTATTTTGCAACCTTTCCTAGATTGGCTCTTTCTGGTGTTTTTCCATTTGCCGGTTTACATAGGGTTCATCCAATTCTGTTGATCTTTCCATTGTTCTCACCGTAGATTGCCCTATGTAGACCTTAATTTGATCCACCGAAGAGAAATTTTGGCTACTCTAAAAGGAATATATCCCTTGGTGTTACTTCGTTGAAAACTCTTCTCTTCTACCATGATTCTTTCAAAAATGTGGCGCCTTCAATCCTTGATCTCCTAGATTATATGGTGTCCAAGGAGATATTTATTGTTCAAGCCAACCTCAAGTCAAGGAGTTCTTTTTTTCTTTTCTAATTTCTTAATTTTCTTTCTAATTAACACGATATTCTATTTTTCCATCCACATATTCTTCTGCTAAATCTTAGCCACCCCCCCTAGCCATCTCTACTGGTTAGTTTCATCCCCGTAAAATTGATTTAGGATCAACGTATCTTCCAGACCTAAACTTTCGTTAACTTGGGTTTTATAACATTGGTCTATTTTAAAACAGACTTATTTCTACTTTCTCACCTCCTAGAGTAATTTTTTTTAAAATATGTGTCATGGAAATACACACAATGATTATTTCTAAAACAGTTTTGATAAATGCAATGATTGTAGAACAATGCTGAGAAGAATCTTCTTCCAAATGAGATAACTAGGGCCTCAAAACTCCACCCAGCTGGAGATTCAATTGGATTTTTTGAAGAATATATTTCAATAGGAATTTTAAATAATTTTCAACCCATGTATACCCAAATATTTTATTTCCAAATATGATCCCATCAAAGCCTAGGAAATCAGCTAGGAAGGTTTTGATGGGAACAGATATGGAAAAGAATTTTTTTTATTTAATACATATTTACCACATTTCTAGAGTCTTGCATAAACTCATGAATGATATTTTAAACTTCAACTTAATATAGGGTGACTTTATGCCAACACATATCATCCACAAATTGTGAGTTATAGTGGGAAAATGGTTACCTACATGGTTGTCTTTAGATGAGAGGATTGGGAGGTTGATTTGATAGTGATTTGCCCCAAGACTTCTAATCTGAAAGAAAATAAGGAGACATGACTTTGCCTAATACCTTCTAGAGATGAACTAAAGCCAAGCAGAACCCATTGATTAGGATCAAAAATATCAAGAAGAAATGAGGGAGGAGACCTAGTTGATCCATATGGAATTGAAACCATAAGCTCTCTGTGATATTTATGTTGGGGTGGACCAACGTTACAATGATAGGCTTTGGATAAGTTTGGCTTGGATCATTATAATACCAATGGATTTAAGTTGTTTTGTTAGATGGGGAAAAAATTATAGAAGCATTGATCAATCAGAATTTGATGCTCAATAAAACCATGATATAAAGACAGTACATCTGTGAAAATGATCTAGATTTATGTTATGAACCAATAGAATAAACATATAACCATAAATACAGAGATGCATAAACACCACTCATTTCATTAATACTGCAATCAAAATTTGCTTTTGCGTATTTAGGTTCAAACTAGCTAGGTTAGCAGTCATTCTAAGAGATGGTGGCTATGTGCCTCCGAATCGAGTTACAATGAGGCTTGAGGGCCTATTTATTATTTATAAAACAATGGATAACCCTAAACATCCAAAAACCTAACCCTAGGAGATGAAGCGCCAAAACTATGGGCTCCGTTTGGGTAAATTGGTGTTTCAACTTCCGAGAATGACCTTTGGCATACTATCTCCGTTTGACGCACATGATACATCATTAGAAAACACCCAGGAATAAATTAATGCGAATATCATTGTCTAGTCGATATTCATTGGAGGCGCGAAGTGCTCCTTAAAACGTCATTTAGGGCCTCCCAAACGGCTTCAAGTCCAGGACCCGAAAAAATGCTAAAAATAGTAAGTTACGCCGAAAATCGAAAAACTCGAAAGAGACAATGGTGGGGACCCAAGTGGAATAGGCGGGTGGCCACCAATATCCACCTCCGGATCATTCCTCCTCCTTTTAGAAGCAATGGTCCCCATTGCATTAAGTTCCTCCATGAGATGAGGAAATTTCGTCAACTTGGTCCCTAGTGAACCACTTTCTCAGTGCAAAAGAGTTGGCCAAATTTTCTCGACAACCCAATAAGCAGATCTTCCGTTGGCGAGTGTTCTTGATTTGCATGTCCATGATAATAATCAGGAAATTGCTCCACGTGTACCGGGTTTAACTCTGTTGGTGTGAGTTGTTCTGCAATGTCCGAGGTGTCTAGTAGAGGTGGGAAGTAAGGACGAAGGCAATCCACATTGAATACTAGGTGCAGACCAAGGAATGGAGGAATACTAAGCTTGAAGGCATTGTTCCCTACAGCCTTGGTGATGGTGTACGGCCCGTATTGGAGAGGGAAAAGCTTGCGGTGGGGTCCAGTGAGGCGCTCCTTCTACAAATGTAGCCATACTTTGTCACCCACTTGGAAGTTGTGTGGCACCTTGTGTTGATCATGGCGTCGCTAGGCCGTATTGGGCCTATGTCCAATATATCATGAACTCATTGCGATGTGTTGAATGCGCTCGATGAATCTACTTGCTTTGTCAACTCTGCATCGGACATGAGTCGAATCTGCCGTGTTGTACTTAAATAGCATGGCTAACATCAATGGGACATAGTGGCCAGAATCCCAAGGCCACCTAAAAGGGGCCATGGCCATCTGAATCGTGGGAGAGCTCCTCGTTTATAACTGGAGTGTTGGTGGGCTATAGGGGAGGCACTCGTCCTATGTGCGTAGACGCTTTGAATTGTACATGCGTGTATCAATGTGTACAATCATTTCGTTGACGACCGTCTAGCTATCCGTTTGGGGTGGAAAGCGGTGGGATTGGTGAGCTTTCAGGTCTAAACATCGACTCAAAGGTTGAATTCCAAAATACGTCGAGGAACTCGCTATCTCGATCTCTGATATGACACTGTGGGATCCCAAAGTGCACCCACACTGCTCAAAGAAGATTTTACGTTGGCTTGCATCGTGATATTCTTCTGCTGTGTCACCATAATGGCCATCTTCTTTGCACCGTCAACGACCACAAAAACAAATATTTCATTCTTAGTAGAAGGCAGTTCGACATGTAATCCATGGAGATGGATTCCTAAGCAAGGATTTAGGGGTAGGTAGTGGAGTATATAGGCCTCATTTTATGGTCGGTTTGGCAATGGCACAAGCAGGGCAGAAGATCTCAGTGTAGCTTCTTGGACATCCTTTCAAGGTTCTGCTGGCTTTAGAAATACTTCGTAGTATTGCTACTATTTTCTCACCATGAAAATGCCTGGGCCGACTCGATCGTAGTGTGCTTCCCATATCATCTTGGCATTTGCCTACTCTGAAGGAACACAAAGGTGTCTCAGACACAAAAGTGCATCTTGGAGGTGAAAATTTGGAACTTCATGCACTTCAAGAGTGCCTTGTAAGTGTGGCTGACTTCCGGGTCACTCTCATAGAAGCGTCAATCGTGTCTTATGTCACAAAGAGTTGAGCACGATGGTGAGCACCACGATCGCTGTCAATCTGGAGGCGGGGGCCGCAAATATTAATAAAAGTACTTACCACGTTCAAATGAAATCGTTGCGTATATGTGGACCACTTCGATGGCGATCATTCTGCAACTTCGTGTCCCGATAACTCAGGGGGCCGCAGGAGCCCTGTGGATGATTGTTTCTTCCCCGTAATGTAATGCTTCCATTATCGACAAGCTACACAATGAATACATTTCTTTGTCATAGGTGGGACATTGGAACCATTCGATACGTTCACCGTGATGCTGTTCGGATGGGTCTCAAGAGCAAGAACCGCCCAATAGCACAGTCGAGGCATCTCCGTTCCCCATCTCAAATGGTTGTCAGTAAGTCCAGGAATGTGAGCACCGGGGGGCAGTAATTAAGAGAGACGATTTTTTAATTCCTCAATTCTTCGTCGAGGTTCCGACCAAAATAATTTTTCTTTCACTGTCTCTGGTGACTACCCAGGCTGGGTGATATGAGAGAATCCTAACACAAATCTACCAGAGAAATTAGCAAGACCCGGGGAAAGTTGCGAAACTCGTTATATTGGTTGGGGTCGGCCAATCCCAAATGACTTGGATCTTGCCAGATCCACATGCACCCCCATTTCATCAATAATGTATCCCGATATTGAACCTCGGGTCATGCCAACAGCATTGTAATTAAAATAACAACTGAAGTTGCTGCAATGGTTGAGAATGGTTTGTTGCAGTAAAAGGCCTTCCCAGCCATGATCTAAATGTCATCTAAGAACACCACTAAATGTGAGGCCAGAATGGCCGCAAGATGTCATCCATCATCCTCATGAAGGCTATATGATACTCGCCAATCCCAGCATGCATGATCAAGGTATTCAAAAAGGCTTCTGGCTTTTGAAGGTAGTCTTCCACACATCGCAGGGTTCAATTGGTACCCCAGGATACCTGCATTTCAGGTCAATCTTGCTGAAATATTTTGCATCTTTGAGTTATCCAATAGCCATCAACTGTTGGATTGGGCACCATTCCCCGACAAAGGATTCTGTCTGCTGCTCCCAGTCAACATGTTGTCTCCACGTCCCATCCTTCTTCTTCATACCAACACCACCCAAGCCCCAGCCAGGCGATGAACTTGAGATGGTGTGTGACCTTTCTGAATGGGGCCTCTCGGAATCTCGCTCTTTGATTTCATCATTCTTCTGCAGAGCGCCAATACTCGTCCATTGGGTAGCGAAGGCCTCCTAGTCGCATCAATCGAGTGCTTGACCCTATTGTGTTGCAGAGGAACTCTCCATGAGGTGAAGATGTCCCCGTACTCCTCCACAACCTTATCCATTTGCTGTTGCTGGCGGTGAGGGAGCCTCGTCTGAGGTTTCCGTCACGCTCTTCTTCTCGCTCTAGGGGCGCATCATCAAGAAAATCGATTTTTCAGTTTGGGAAATGAGCTACCCATTTGCGCCTTGCGAAAGAACTGTGTGATAGCCACAGGAGGTGGTACCTCTAGTATCCCATATGCTTTATTACCAAAGTAATAAGAATAGTATTAGATCAGGATCTTACTCACATATGTTGTCCTAATAATACACTGAAACACTAACAGGAGCAACACTGTACACAGAATACCTTCATCTGCAATGACATAGGGAAGAAGGGCAGTAATCGTCGGGCTTCAGCGTGTAGATCATTCTTGGTGAAGCCACCCAATGGTGTATGGATGTGGGTGAGCCGTGGTCGCGAAGCCCAACTACTTGGCGGTTCTCTCGAAATGAGGTTATTTTGGCTCCCACTGCTTGTATGAATGAACCGGAGTAGGGCTCCCTTACCCACATATGGCGAAATAGGACTTTCTCCTCCCTGATCTTCCTGCCTTCCTTGACCTCAGAGGGCAATAAGGCATTGGGCTCCACATCAATAATATGTTTCCTTTTTCATTCTCTTTGAAGTTTCACTGTGCCTAAGCATGCATCCCATCGTGCTTCTCCCCTCATTCGGTCGCTTGGCTCGACACTCACTTGTGTTGTGAGTGGAGCTCTTATGGAACTCAAACCACCTTCCCGTGTCCTTCTTTGGCTTTGTGGTGTTGTTCTTTGCTTGTATTTTGATGTTGTCTTTAGTCACAGCGCCTTGGCTTCCATCTTTGTTCTGCTGCCTTTGGAAGCACCTTTCCTTTGCTTGATTCGCAGACCCAAAGTCTCGCTTCTTTCCTCGTGTGGGACTTTCGCTCAATTCGCAAGATACCGTGAGTAAGTCGTAATGCTACAGGGATGTCGAGGAACTCCATTTCCTCCCCGAATGTATCATGACAGTCGATACTTAGCACCAAATAAGCTGAATCTTTGATACCCAACTTCTCTTGTGCGCAGTGGCATGGAACAAATTCGTCACCTTCGATGCACATCTTGATCCCTTTGTTGTCACAATCTGTCCATTGTAAGGTACTTGTCCTCATAGCTCTCTAATGATAGTACTATCTCTTATCACAGTCTCTAAATAATTTGCTAATGCCCAGAATAAGAGAGGGTTCTGGCTTGGGGTCCTTGTTCATTAGGTTTCCACCAATCCTTAACATGGGGGGGTATTTGAGGAGTGCAAAAATAATCTTCTCCCGTCCGAAAAGCCATGAACAGAGAAATATCCTTCTAATAGATTCAACCACATATTCACGGGTATCCGCGTCTATTTGAACCCAAATATGGGAATGTCAAAATTTACTCGTACCCAAAAGGAGTCGCACCCTAGAGTGGCCGCCGGATGCAGATGCGCCGCCGGCAAGGGCCGTTGAAGGATCCGAGAAAAGTTATCCATCATCGCGTTCCTTTGTTTTTCGAGGGCCTCCTCGAGCAATATTTTGATAGGATGTCCTCGCTTCCTCATATTTATTTTCATCTCCATGGGCGTCCGTCGAGGTTTACGAGGTCGTATCTTGCAAAGGTTCCACCAAATCAAACCCTAGCTCCTTACACCCCACTGGGTTGGGGACACAGTGCAGAAGGACCAGAAAGCAATGTAATTTTAACAATACGATCCCGATCAGCCAGAACGCAATGTAATAAAAATATAAACATAAATACAGATGCAAAGGAAATAACACTATATTTCATTAATATCAAAGAACCGAAATTTGCTTACGTACATAATGTAAATAAAATCAATAGCGCCAGCTATCTTGAGAAGAGATGTGGTGGCTACGTGCTCCTCTCGAAATGAAAGAAATGAGTCTGCAGCCTATTTATTATTTAGAAAAACAATGGAGAACCCTAAACATCCAAAAAAACCTAACCCTTGGGAGGATGAAGCGCCAAATCATAAATTGCTTAGCAAATTGGTGTTTCAACTTCCTGTGTGACGAACTTTGCACACGGATTGCTATGCACATGATACATCATTAGAAAGCTCTATCCGAGGATCTGCGGGTCTTTTGCCACAAATATAATTTTGAGTTTAATGATATTCGTTTGAGGTGCGATGCCCAAAACATCGTTTAGGCCTCTGCACCCGCTCCGAAGTTCAGGACCCCAAAATTGCTGCAATAGTAAGTTACTACTCGAAAACTCACAAAAATGAAAGAGACAATGGTGGGCCCAAGGGAATAGTTGCATTACCAATATCCACCCTAACTGTAGTAATTAGGCTATCCTTTTCGTTAATGGTAGACACTTTGATAAAAGCATGTAAGTAAATATGTTTGAAACCATGCACATCCTCGAATGGGTTGATTTAGGAATTAATGAAATAAAAGTAGAATTAAGACTAGATGTACCTTTTGTGTCCTCTCGAGATTATTTTTCCATGTCCTATTACTTTCTCCCTGCGAAGCTCTAGGCAATTTTGGGAAAAATTCATCAGTGAATCCATCTAGTCCTTGCGTTTATTTTTCGCCTGTTACCCTTGTCACTTCTTATTTCCTCTGGTGTCACCGCCTCATCAAAGCAAGGATCCCTTCTAACCAAGTGAGGAATAAGGTGTATTTTGCTGGTTATTTTAACAATCACTCTCATAGGGAATAGGTTCCGAAATAAGGGAATGATGGGATCCACGGAAGGTATTCCATCTCTTCATGCAAAGGTAGCATTCTGTGAGGTATCCTTCAAGACAGATTTGATTAAAAGATGCTTGACCCTAATCATGGCCTTGTGGAAGAATCATATATTTCTCTCACCTTCTCTAAGATACCGGACTCGGATTTCCATTTCTAGTAGAATTTCCTCTTGTTTCCTCCTTTCCTCGAACTAATTCAAGACCTCGACCTTCTTCCACTACCAATTCCTCCGACAAACTTTCTATGATTATAAGTTGTTACATGTCTTACATTCTCTCTTGAAGATGTCACTTCTCCTTCATAATATTTTCAAACTCCTACTAGGATCCAATGTTTTATTTATTTTTTGAGGAATTTCTAATTTGAGTTGGAAAGTATTCATATGGTTCTTGCCTTGCGTAGTGTGCCGAATCTCCACCAAATTTCCATTTTACCAAGAAAATAAGGGTCCCCGAGAAAAAAGGATTCAATGGGGAAAAGGCTTGTTTTTAGGATCCAACATTAGGTCCATTTCCAACCTAATCATCCGTTGATTTGACCCCGAACAAGGAAGTATTGAAGATTCTATCCCTACTTATCGCCTGTTTTGACATTATAAATTTTCTTGTATGCCAAGAAACCTTAGGAGAGTCATGCACTGATTATTCCATTTTATATATCACATTATTGGTTTGGATATACACCTCATCTCCATAATTAGGTCTCTAAACCTTCCATCTAAGAATATTCTCTACTTATCCCGTTCTCTCTCTCCTTCAACCGAGGAAATTAGGTTAAAGTCATCGTCGATTATACAAATCTCCTCCGAACATATACTCTTACACTTTCCTATATTTAAGGAAAGCCTTTTTCTCCTGGAATGTGAGGGCCATGTATCAGGGTGATAATAATGCCCAACGAAGGAAACCATATGCCTAAATATCTCCGAGAGGATCGGTGAAGGCTAACCAACGGCTAAATATTCTTTATTCATTGATCTCAAAGGATAGCCAAACCTCTCATGCTTCCTCTTAGAATCTAAGGCCATCACCTCATAGTGAGGATTTATTCCTCGAACAATTTCTTTCATTCGATCCTCGTATACTTTAGTTTCCTTAAGCATCATAATTATCGATCTTTCTCGTTTGATTATTTCCTTAAGATATTTCTTTCTGCTCCTCACCGTTATGGCTCTCTCACATTCCAGGAGGTGATTATCATTGAGAAGATTTATTAATTTGTGGAATTACTTCCAAGAGTGGGACCGTCCTTCCTCAATTTACCAATAGATACCCAACACTATTCCCGAAAATCTTCCACCTAATTTTCTCCTCTCTTTCCCCTTGTGCAACTTGATCTAGGCTATTTCTTTGCCAGGATCTAATGTGCCTCGGTTGATACGTCGAAATATAGATTTTCTGGCTGATATTGCTTAAATGTGTCTTTATAAAGTTTACTTGGATCTTCCGGAATAAAATTCTGGCCCGTATTCCGCCATTCATTCAAAAAATCATCTTAAGAACTTGCCCTTATTTTTCTTAGCTCCCTTCTCGCTCCATAAATTTGCATGTTTTATTTTTCCTCGGGTATTTCATTTTCTTACCGATCCGAGGGATCTTCCTGGCATTTCTTTAGGTTTTTGGTCTCTTTGTGAAACCTTGACATTTTCAAAGGTCGGGCTTGTGGCCCGAATCCCTTTGGAATATCGCTATCTTCCATCACTACTTCATATCTTTTTTTATTGGGTGGATTTATCCGCCGCATTTTTTGAACATTTTTTTAGCAAGTTATTTTTCGTCTTTTTTGTTGGCAACCTCTTTAAAACCCTCTTGATCGTGTTAGGCTTATGGTTATCTTTGAGGGTTTTCAGTCCCTTATTCCCTTTTTATTGAAAGGGAAATATTTAAATAAGTTTCTATATTCATGGAATTTTTCACAACAAAACGGTATATGCTCATATTCCAGGGGTTGTTGCCATACCTTATCTTTATATTCTAGCTTGATGAATTCAAGGAGGAATGGATGTCTGGCAGGTATAAATTTGAGCATAAGAGGTATAGTGACCTCAATGAGTGGAATCAACTACTTTAACATATTCCAATGGAATTACTAATTCCTTCCAAAGATTTCCGGATCCCAAAATTTGACCGGAAGAGCAAACAACCTCACCAAAATCGGGGTTGCCATGATTTTTTCTTGATCCGGGTCGTAGCATTCTTCCCAATAACACATGAAGAGACTAGAATTATAAAATAAATATGTCCCATTCCGGAAAATCTCCTTATCCCCCACGCTAGTGAAGATACATGTGAAAATCCCTCGAGCGCACAAATTTCTGTGTAAATATTCCCTTTCGGGCCATAATTTTAGCTAGATAAATTTAATGATATCTCTCTCTAAGGACCAAATGCAAAGAATTTACATATGAGGGCATGGTTCTTCATGAACTTGGTAACAATGCAAGTTTATTGCTTGGAATCACAAATCTTGATTTTAGTTACTTGTGGCAAGCATTGGCCCCTCATAGCGCACTGGCCACCAAGCCTCACGATTACTCGATTTTCTTTGGTTTTTCCCGCATTGTTGGTCACTACCGAGGCCCCTCCTTGTTGCTTGATTCTTTAGCTACAAATTACGGTAATAGGTGACATTCCCCCTCCCAACTGCCTCACTCATCCGTACTATCAAAATTCATTTAATGGAGATTACGCCTAGGGTTGTAAGGATTTTCACACCGTAGAATATTTTTCGTAGATCCAATGGTGTCGAAGCCTAGCAGAGTCTATTCTCTCGATAAATTATTTTTCAATATAAAGTTATATGCTAATTATATTATTATTTTAATTATTTATAAAATTAAAACATAACATTTTGAAAATTTAGAATATTTTTAACTTATTTTTTAGTATTTAATTTTAATGGTATTTATTTGAAATTTATATTAAAAAAAATTACATAAAAGTAATAAATTAAATATAATTTGATTTCAAAACAATTACAATATATATCATAACAGAAAACATAATTATGCCGAATGTATTCTTTTATGGGATTTCGCTAGGTAGATTTGGTCAATTAGAGAATTCGATTTCCATCCTCCTTTGTCAAATCAATTTTTACCACATGGAAAGATATAACAAATCATGTATTTCATCTCTAATATATGAGTCTAGTCTTTCTTTTCGTCAAGTTGTCACGAGTTCGGTCTCAAGATGTGTTCCTAGTCTCACGTATCCACAGCTGCAATGCAACATTAGTGTGAGCCCAAGGGTGACGAATATTGAAAATGTTCCCTTGATTGAAGGTTTGGTTCCATCGACACCCCACCCAGATAAAGAAGCTTGAGGATCGGTATTAGGTTTTTTAGAAGTACATGTGTATCGGTGGTTTGCGTACGATGCATCGTCTCGTTCATGGTTGCAATTGTGCCTTCTTTCCACAAGTGGTGCAAGAGAAAATTGTTCCGTTGGAGTTTCCACGCCATGGGATAAAATCACTATTGGGGAAATATATTTCTATAATTTCCAACATTAAATTATCAATCTAAGGCTCGTAAGCTTCAAGGTTCAAGCGTAGGTAATGCAGATCAGGACATCTATCCTAGACTAGGGTAAGAAATCAACTTTACGAAGTATAGAAACAAATCATTTCGAATTATAAAATGTTGATTACAAGACCAAACGATTTATCTATTCTAATGTTGATCATGAAAAAAAAAAAATCACTAAATAAAAAGGGGAAACATAACCACACTAAGCTAATGAACTCGAACTCTAAATTAAGGTAGTGAATGCGAAATTGGAATTAAGCTAGTGAACACAAAATTGAAACTAAGATTCGGAGTTCTCTACTTCAATTCAATCAAATAAAGATTTTCAATGAAGGAAAGACATGCCATTAGGGAATTTTGAGGTCTAAAATGGACCTCCTAAGGAAATTATAAAATAATAATGGAAATAATAAAATAAGATTTGATTACATCAAAGAAATTTTAGAGGAAAAGAGAAAAAAATACTTTTTCAACTTGTATTTTGAACTTATATCCCCAAGGGTTTACTCCAATTTTGAGCGATAATACCGTTGAATGAAAAATTTAATTCCACATCCAAGAGTACCATGTTGCATACTTAATGGACTTTTCTACACAAAAAATGAGAACATATAAAAAACGTGACTACAATCATGTGTTTTTATGTATTTCTCATTTTGCGACAGTGTGGTCCATCAAAAGTACAAAATATGAGTAGTATTCTGATGAGGAATTAAATTTTGCATCGAAATGAGTATTCTTGCTAGAATGGATAAACCTCAGGGAGATAAGTTGAAAATACGAGTTGAAAAGTTGTTTTATTATTTTATTATTTTTTAATCTTTGTACTCTTTTTTACTCCAAAAATAGTGAATCATCCTCATGGTTGACATCATCATCCCTAATCCTATTGGTTCTTATAAATTTTATTTTAGTTGTAATATTTCTCTTAGGAGGCCCATTTAGACCTCAAAATTCCCCTAATGAATCAAATTGCTTAAACATATAAACTTATAAAGATCATTCTTAAACAATCTAAATTAATAACTCCCAAAGAAAACCGAAATCTTATGTTAATAAAACTATCAATTTGACTAACTTATTAAATGTTGAAAGAACTTTTAAATTACAATTACTTATTCACAATCAAATTTGAAATTTTAACTATTATTCGAAAAGGAATTCTAATTATTATCTATAATAAAAAATTTAAGAAATTTAACTATTATATGAAAATGAAACACAATTGAAATGATTGCATAGACTCAAATCAAAGATATAAATTATCAAAAAATTCTACAAGATTTCGTAATTCATATTTAAGTATTTAACAAATTCAACCTTACAATCTGCATTTAAGCATGTGAACATATTCTACCTTACAATTTAGATGTAAGTACAAAACATATTTACATTAGGATTATGACAACCCATTTAAATTGAATGCTACACTACAAGGAATTACCGCAGTAAATTAATTATGAACCTACACTAACGATGACCTTGTTCTAGGAGTGGTGGCCTCTAAGCACACCGAAGCAAGGTGAATTACCCTGCAAAAGAAATTTAAAACGCAATCACAACAACTCACAAATTATAAAAAATGTCATAACTTGTATTAAATCAAATAAGTATGGCATATAAAATCTGAAATAACACATCAATCCCCGTTATCCCTTGCAGTATCTTTTCTCCTCTCTATGTAATCGCTCCCTTAATTCTCTACATATTTATCTTACCGCTCGCATACTCCTCCTTTCATCTCTTTTACATCTCCTTTATAAATAAAAAATATGACATCATAATAGCAAAAGTAAAATATGCCTAAATCAATCCTTCTAGAGAGATATGGTTGGGCTTTCTAATCCATGCATGAATGGAGGAACTAATTTCTATGTTTATCACAAGGTCGTTCAACAAAATTGTGCACAATCAACCCGAATTGACCCATTCGTGACGAACCCAAAATGACCCAACATGCACCAGTGATCACGTACTTCTAAGATGGCAGGCAGCATATTCCCCGACCATAACTTCCTCATAATGTCAATTTTTTCCTAAAACAAATTGAGTTACCCTAATGAGGGTGCTCTCAACAACCGCGTCAATTTTAATTTCAAGATTCTTCATCATTTGATCACAAAATTCATATTTTCACCCACAACAATTCCGTACTCAACTCTGTTGACTAGTCAAAATTGACTTGTGGAGACTACAATAGAGCACTTCAAAAAATGAACTTAGTGAAACTATCCCCTTATTAAATCATGGCATAATCATATTTAATCATAAGCAAAAATCTAATAAAACTAATGAGCACCCATGGAGTGTATTTGATAAGGTGTTATGGAATTAGGTATGGAATAGGTTAAAAAACTAGGGGTTTTAGGGTATGAACGATGTCATTGCATGATGAAACATGATCATGGCTCCGAGGCCCAACATCCCCCCCATGGCCGAGGTTTTGCATGTCCTCATGCAAAAAAATAATTTTCTCATATAGGCTTTGATGGAATCAGCTTTGGGCAGGCTGGTCTTTGTGGGAACACATCGCATGCAAATTTGAGGGTGTTTCCATATATTGTGGAGAAACACCATTCTTATTTTATAGACATAGATTTAATTTTGAGAGTGATACAAATTTAAAACAAGAAATATATGGTAGGAGGCGATGATGAACGATATGATAAATGATAATGGAAATGGCTAATGAGATGAGAAGTGGATGGAGATAGTGGATGAGATGAGGTGATTGCATATGCTACTCTTGTGAGGAAAATGCTTTTATGATGGTTCCTTTGCGACAAGTGGGAAGAATGACTTCATCCTTTATTGAATACATTAAATCGACAATATTTGCGAATGTAGGAGAGGAAGGCACTATAAATTCTTGCTTTTATTATATGAACCAATATATTTTCTTTTCATGAATGTGACCTTATTAGAGTAACATGCATTCTATTATGAATGAGGAATTTTCAAATGGAGGGTATATGGAAAATGGAATATGTGGTGGTTAATCATCAAATATTTTTCAATTTCCAATTAATTAAAGAATATCACAGCCAATTTTACCTTAGGTTGCATTTATCGTCGATGTGCTCCTATGGCCGTAAGATGAAGTGGGAGGATGCAAATTGATGAGCTATATGACTTTTGATCTGATCTAATGGAGAAGGTTGAAGGATGAGTCAAGAGAGACAAATTATATTCAAGACCGAACAAAACTTCCCTTTCTCTCATTCCCGAGGATTTTTATCTCCCAAAACAACTCCAGAAAGGTAATTGTTGCTCCAAATGATAATGGAAATGCTAATATATAAATCTAAACCGTGCAAATCTACAAGCCGAAGATCTCAAAGACATAGCATTCAACCGCTACACACCCTTGTGCAATATTTCATATGTGAATAAATGGTGTCTATGTTTCATCATAAGAGATAATCATCGATTTACCGACCATTGAGGATATCGTTAACCAATTGAGAGATATCCCACCTTTGATGTCAAAGGGAACCTAAGGTAATTAGGCATACTTTACTAGGCATGAATGGATTTGTTTGAGTTGAATGGACTGCAAAATTCATCCACCAAGAAACATTGACATATTCTTTGTAGATGACAAGGATACCTACCATTAAGGCATGCGTGTGCTCTCAAGTAATTTTATCTAACCCTAACCTTGGTCCTGCATAATGTGTTGATTTCAATGGGACAAGGCTTGTTGCAGGTGGGCTTTATGAATTCAGAAACAACCAACCTGCTAAAAACAATGACTGAAAGATACATGATTTGAAGAACTTATACAAATTTACAAAATATATTGGGAATCTTTCTTGATAGTTACCTTCAGTTTTCAAGCAAATTCAATGTCCAATTGTGCCATACAAGTCGATTTTCACAAAAGGACTTATTTTTTCTTACTATTTCATTAACTTAATTTACAATACTAACTTTTCCTACTATACCGGGGAAGATGTCCTCCTTCAAGAAAATAACCTAATCAATCCATGCATCGTACAAAGATATAATCTATGCCCAGACGAAGAGGCAGAAATTTTAGAAGGTATATGAGCATTAACAATCAAGAAATGAAAGATGTGATACAAAGAGTATTTGAAGATGAGAGTGGTGACATTGATTGGATTGGGGTCTCTAATCCAATGTTGATGTAATCTTGGGTGGGTATTGGCTCATTTATTCTTTTGGACCACTGAATTCCTCTCCGTCATGCTGTGGCAACTTGACACTGTCCCTAGAATGCATACAAGGCTTTGTTGACATTGTGAAAGTCTTCAATCTCGTGTTCAACTGGATGCCTCATCATATTTGGTGGAATTACTCATCGATATGCTTGGTAGATGGTGGTGAGGAATCAAGGGAGAATTCTAAATCTCTTTTCTCTGTTGTAGAGATAGATAATTTCCCGACGTACGTATTTAATCCTTCTTGAGAGATATACCCTAGCTACTACTAGGATTTTAGAAATGGCTTCTAGACCTTCTTCAAGCTCTAAATCATTCTTGAATTTATCCCGCCGGTTGATGATTCTAGTATTGCAACATGGATTAGTACAAAGGGTTCTTACATCACCCCAAAAATGTTTTGTCTTTTAAAAGAGCTTTGAAATTTAATAATATAAATTAATAAAAACTCAAGCACTACCAAAACCACCAAACATGCTTACCGAACAAGAAAAATTCTGGAGTAACCCCACCATGGTGGATGCGTGGCTCTTCACTCATGTCTTACCATACACTCTCCACCCGTTGATTGTCCTCCAACTAAGACTTCCACAAAAAAACTTGTGAAAGAAACTAGGTTCTAAACTCCCCTTTAGCACCC
Organism: Pinus albicaulis; assembly: GCA_034641835.2. Classification (NCBI taxonomy): domain Eukaryota; kingdom Viridiplantae; phylum Streptophyta; class Pinopsida; order Pinales; family Pinaceae; genus Pinus; species Pinus albicaulis. Next base: position 1,521,941,688 of record CM076578.1, on the reverse strand, counting down.
TCCCCGACAATGATGCCAAAAATATTGGGGAACATATTGCTATAATTTCCAACATTAAATAATCAATTTAGGGCTCGTAATATTCGAGGTGCAAGTGTAGGTAATCTAGGATCAGAGCATCTATCCTAAACTAGGTAAGAAATCAACTTGTTGTTTAAGTACATAAACAACTTAATGTTATAAAATGTTGATTACGTAATGTTGCATCCTTATATCACTAGTATAGCCCCTTATTATTGTTAGTGTAAACTCCCTTTATTACATGACAAAATTTTCATAAATCCCCCATTTTTTTTTATTATTGTGCCCTTAAATTATTATTGTTAGGTCGGCTAGGGATTATATCAGGCTCACTAGGATTACATTATGGCCCCATGGACTCATATATAGAAAGGAGGTTTTGTGAATTGTATCATCCAAGAATTGTTCATATTTATGTAATGTATTGGCGCTTCGAAGTGCTTTCTTTCCATTTATAAGGCATTTACATCTCTTTTCTTCTATTTTGGAGCTAGTTACCCAACATTTGCATCGTAGCTTTGGGATTCAGGGTTTCGCCAACGGTGTTATGTCACTGTGGCATTTTCGCTATAACTTTTTTCTACGCAGCCTTCCGAAGCTGAAATTTTTAGGTGCGGAAGCTGAAATCTTGAGGAAGTTTTTCTAAAATTTCCAGATCTTGGTGCGCAATATTTGAGGAGACATCATTAACTGTAAAGTTAGGTATTTTTTCGTGCTCATAAACAGGTCATCGTGGAATTTTCGCTATAAATTTTTTTGTACGAAGGGTCGAGGTCTGAAATTCATATATGCGAAGCTGAAACTCGAGGAAATTCGTCAAAAAATTTCAGAACTTGGTTCGTTATTATTCAGATATGATCCGTGGAAGGTAGTGCTTTTCGTGCTCCCGAATTTCATCTCAAAGAGGTGATCGTGGGAAAAGTTCAATAACTCTCTATGAAGATTGGGATTGAGCACTGTCAAAATTGGTCATAAGTAAATAGCCCTAGTTTCTTCGCTATCAATTTCGCAGACAAAGGAAAAGCAAAGACACGTGGAAACGACAGACAAGTCGCCCATCGAACCGGTCCGTAATTAGGTCATTGTGGGAGATTGGACAGCTAACCCTTGTCTTGGAGCATCAAAATCAAGTCGTACTCCGTGGAACGGAAAGAAGCTTCGCAGGGTTACCACAGTATTGGCCTGATATCGAAGATTTTCGCTACGTAGATAATACAATTTCAATATCGAGCTCCTCAAAGCTAGTAAAAGGTGTGTATTTTTTTTTTCAATTGCATAAGTCTTGTTTGAAGAATCAAGTTGAATTTGGGATTGCAAGGGGTCATCAGAGAATAGATATCAATATTGGAGTCTGAAATGGCCCCTAAAAAGAATTCAACACTCATTAAGCCTTTATAAGGTTTTCACTATTACTCATGAAGATGAAGAATGGCAACATGACATGTCAAAATTACAAGAGCAAATGCACAAATTCTCGCTCTCGCAAAGAAAACACAAAAAATGAAATGGAAGTTTTGAAGAAGACGGGAAACTAAGATGAATGGTTTGAAGCTAAGATGGATGGCATGGAAGTCGGCATGGAAGCTAAGATGGATGACATGAAGAATGATCTAAAAGCATACATGGAAGGCTTGATGACAAGCTTAAAACCGTAAATGATTCCTAATGGCGGAACATAGAGAAGAACCTCCTCGATGAGAACAAAATAAATGTTAATCATGATTCCATAAACTCGAATGTTGGCGGGAAGAACTACCATATTCCAAAAATGGATATGAGGAAGTTTGATGGAAAGGATCTCAGAATATATTACTAATACAGATGGAGCAATATTTTGATTCCATAACGTGCAAAACACGCAAAAAGGTACGCATCATGAATCTCTTACATTTAGAACAAATACATTGAAGAGATAAATGGTTTTGCTCCCGTAAAAAAAAATTTTCACTTGGTCAATTTTTACGGAGGAAATGATAGCACATTATGAGGATACAAAGAGCAACACTCTTTTACCCAATTGATAAATCTCAAACAAAAGGGTTTAGTGGGGCAAAGACATTGAGGACTTCCAAAAATCGAATATAAGGGTGCAATCGATCTTACAGAGGAACACAGTGGATTGATCTTCCTAGCACTTTAAATGATAACATCCAACATGAAGTTCATGCTTTGGAAATCGATTCATTGGAGAAGGCATTCAAAGTTACAAGAAAAGAATGTAAAATTATGTATGCATAAGGAAGCCTACCACTCAATTCTATAAAGAAGGAAGTGTTACGCCTAGATTTCCACAACCTACAAGGTTGACACACCACAACAATTAAGAAAAAAGAGCAAAAGGGCTTTGCTGGCTAGGGCCATAGAAAATACACTAAAGGTCATATGGGGTGGCCGAGAAGAAATTATTTTACATAGATTGTGAAGAAGAAGAAGAAAATGGTCGAGAAGTGCAAGATATACAATTGCAGAACCACCTCGTAAGAGGAAGAAATGAACCGACCATATCGTGTAATGCACTAGCAGAATTACCACTCCTCAAACTCTCAAGATAGAAGGACATATAAAATAGAAGAAAAGGGTAATAGTGTTGATTGATTCGTAGTGTTCATACCTTTATTCATTATAGTAGCCAAGGAATTAATTGTTTCCTATACCCAAACACTTAATGCTTATGATGGTTGCAAATGGAGGAACCTATAAATTGCTCGGGAAAATGCCATAATATCAAGCTAACCATGGGGGAACATGTATTGAGCTAGTCCAATGCTTGGGCCATTCCTATGGAGGCCGATGTTGTACTAGAGTACAATGGTTACAATCTTTGGGGACTATATAGCTTTCAATTTTCAAGAACTTTTCTTGAAATTTTTTTCGGTATGAAAGGAAGTTGAATTACGGGTCATGGGAAGCTGTGAAGGATAATAAGCTCTAATGTCATGACAAAGCTTCTGTAAAGAAAGAACAGCGAGACGTACATCAATAATTATGCTCATTTAAGTTCCAACATCAAAATCATCTATTTCTCGCATCTCCAACAAGTCTTGACAATCATTCCAAGAAAATAAAACCCCAAAGGACTCCCACCTCTATTCGTGATCATGATCATGCTATTCATTTGATTCCAGGAAGTGTTCCTCCAAACATCGTGCCTTATAGATATCCTTACTTCCAAAAGATGGTAAATTGAACGTATGATTGCGTAAATGTTAGAGGCGGGTATAATTCAAATCCCGCCAAAGTTCTTCTTCCGCTCCGTAGTGTTGCGTCAATAAGAAGGATGGATCATGGCGAATGTGTCCGGATTATAGAGCTCAATAAGCTCACCATTAAAGACAAATTTCCCATTCCCGTGATTGATGCATTATTGGATGAATTACATGGAGCAATTTATTTTACCAAGTTGGACCCTGCTCGTATATCATCAAATTAGAATGAAGATTCCATATTCCGTAAAAACAAGATTTCGAACTCATGAGGGTCATTATGAATTTTTGGTCATGCCTTTTGGCCTTACCAATGCACCTTCTACATTTCAAGGGTTGATGAATTCCATTTTCAAACCCTTCCTTAGAAAATTTAAAGTAGTATTTTTTGATGATATACTAATCTACAGCAGTGTCTTGGAAGGACTGTGTTGTTACGTTGACAGAAAATAAACTATTGTGATAGAAACAATTATATGCAAAAAAGTCCAAATGTTTCTTTGGAGTACAAGAGGTGGAATATCTGGGTCACATTGTATCTCACGAGGGGGGTTAAAGTGGACCCCAACATAATTAAAGCCATTAAGGAATGGAAAGTTCCCACAACCATAAAGCAAATACAGGATTTCTCAGTTAACAGTATTATCGCAAGTTTGTTAAGAATTATGGGAGAATATCACGCACTTAACAACATTATTGAAGAAAGATGCATTTTCATGGACTCCCGAAGCAACTAAGGCCTTTGAACGTCTTAAAGAGGCAATGTACCTAGCACCGGTCTTAGCTACACCGTACTTCACAAAACTCCTTATTGTGGAATGTGATGCCTCGTGAAATGTAATTGGTGCGCTTAATGCAGGAAGGAAGACCCATTGCTTTTGAAAGTCGCTTCAATCAAAGGAAAGTATTTGCGAAACCTATTTATGAGAAGGAAATGTTAGCACATTTACATGCACGGAAGAGAGTTAAGGACCATCAATGGGAAGACACTTCAAGGTAAAACTGATCATGATAGTCTTAAACACTTTTTGAAACAAATACTATCGTCGAAGAACAAGAAAATGGGTCACAAAGATGCTGAAGGCCACTGAAAATAATCTACAAAAAAGAAAGCCGAATGTTGTTATATGCACTCTCAAGAAAGAATGAAGAGGTGGAAGCATTGCTTTGTGCCATTTCTATTATCCAACCGTATTGGATAACCGAAGCAAGGATGAATGAAGAATACAAAGACAAGGATACTCATCCAAAAGTTGCAGCAAGATCCTAGTAATATCCGATACATTTAGTTGGAAAATGATTCCTTATGGCACAAAGATCGCTTATATCTTTGTAAGAATTTAAAACTAAAACAAAAGATTCTTATGGAATTGCACACTTCTCCTTTAGGAGGACACTCAAGATTTTTAAAAAACTTAATACATGGTGGTGAAGAATTTTTTTGGGATGGCCTTAAATCGATATTCGAAAGTTTGTATGGAATGTTTGGTTTGCCAATGCATTAAAGTGGAAACAATTAAGACCCCGTGACTTCTACAACCTTTATCCATTCCAGGTCAACGTTGGAGGAGATTTCAATGGATTTTATCACAGGTTTACCTAAGTCCGATGAAAGAGTGTCATCAGAAGATAGACTTACCAAGTATGCACACTTGTGCATTATCTCATCCATTTAAAGCAAGTACAAGCTTGCTACTTACATTTACATTTAATTCAAAAGCTACATGGAAGCCCAAGGGTTATTGTGAGCTTATTGTAGATCCTGTCATTTTTACCGGAAATTTTGGACGGAATTATTTTCTTGTTTGGGTACTCAATTAGCTCATAGCTCATCTTATCATCCTCAATCCGATGGTCAAATCGAGATAGTAAATAAATGTTTGGAAGGATATCTTCGTTGTTTCTAGACCGATAAAACAAACACAATGGGTCAAGTGGCTACCTCGCCGAATGGTGGCATAACACTTCCTTCCATACTCAAAAGAAAAATGACCCATTTATGGCACTTTATGGATATCATCCACCATCCATCACATCATCTTTAAGGAAAATTTGAAGGTTCAAGCAAAGGAAGATCACATCGAGCATCAAGAAGAAGTTCTCCAACTCTTAAAGGATAACCCGAATTTGGCACAAAATCGAATGAAACAATGGGCACATCAACATCGTAGCGAGAGAAGTTTTGATGTAGGAGATTGGGTATTTCTACTGCCACAACCATACAAACAAATGTCCCTCAAGCAAGAAAAGAAGGATACTAAATTATCGCCAAAGTACTATGTCCTTACAAGGTGTTGCAAAAGATCGGTACTATGGCATACAAATTGGAGTCGCTCTTCGCGAGCACATCCAGTCATGTTTCATGCTGAAGAAGGTTATATGAAAATCTTCCGCTCAACAAAGACGTTTTCTAACTCTGATGGGGAAGGAAGATCATATTGGAACCTGAAGTAGTCATAGAAAAAGAACTCGACAACTACGGAATCGATCAATTTCGCAGTATCTCATCAAGTGGAAGAATCAACACGACCGAAGATTCTACATGGGAGGATGAGAATTTTATATGTGTTGATCAGAGGCTACTCAAGTGTTGAGGACAACACTTTTTCAAGGAGAGGGGTGCGTTAGGTCCCTATATCACTAGTATAGCTCCTTATTACTGCGTAGTGTAAACCCCTTATTGTTATTGTACCCTTGTAACCCCATTTTGTTATTATCAGGCCTCTAAATTATTATTAATAGCTCTGCTAGGATTACATTGTGGCCCACTAGGATTACATTATGGCCCCATGGACTCCTATATAGAAAGGAGGTTTTGTGAATTGTATCATCCAAGAATTGTTCATTTATGTAATGTAATTTGAGGTTGCCTCGATGGCTCTATTTATAAGGTATTTACATCTCTTTTCTTCTATTTTTGAATGTCATCAAATACGTAATTCCAAATGATTCACTAGTAAAAAATGATGAAATTAATGACTAAGTGACTAAAAAGTTACTCACCGCTATTATTTCAAGTAAATTACTACTAAATTTGAGAAATTTTAAGTAACCAAACTAAAAATTACTAACTTAAATGACTAATTTTAGTCTAGGAATAAAATATAATACCAGATAATAAATGACTAAACTAAAAGAGACTAACTTAAATGGCTAATTTGGTCCAGGGATAAAATATATGACTAGATAATAAGTGACTAAACTAAAAGCGACTAACTTAAATGACTAATTTATTCTAGGATTAAAATATATGACTAGATAATATGAAATAATTAATAATGATTACTGTAAATGACTATTATAGTCCAAGAATAAAATATGACGAGCAATAACAAGTATATGAATTAGTCATTTATGTCAAGAATTTTTAATTGTGTCATGCCTTAAATGGAAATTTTCAATTTTGATATCGAAGCAATACATTTCACCACAAGATTCTCTCGAATCCATCTACGCGTACGTGTTAAAATTCTCTTGCACTCGTGTCCACTCTTTCCATTAGGTTTTGATACATCGATGACAAGCCCAAGAAACATTAATGCTAGATACCCCCGCCCTTCATTTACCTCGCAGCGATCGTACCCATGATTAACCTTGCCACCACCAGTTCCCGATATTCCCCGACAACTTTCTTTGAACCTCGAACCCCCACCCTCGCTAGCCCCTAGCGCTTACCTCCTTCATGGCCCCACACGCACCCAGCACCAGCAAGTCGGCGAACGCGCACGCCCGCGCCTGTCACCCCGCATACCGGGAGCTTCCATGATTAGCCCGAGTTCTACCACCTCTGTTACCGTCATGGATAAAAAGGAGGGAGAATGCCCACACCGCACTGTGTGGCTTCATAATTCACCAAGGTGAAGGAGTTCTGCATCGCGTGCGCATTCCAGAGACCGTACCCCCCACTAGAGAAAAAACAACCATCACCAAAAAATGAGCCAAATGAAGTCATCGCCCACCACTATAAAGAAGCACAAAGCTAACTCCTATGACTCGCATAGCGCTACCACCAGGAATACCAAATACCACCACCCACCATTAAACCAACACGGGAAATTGAACAATAAACAACGACAAAGTAGTTGATGTCCGAGCCACGTAACTTCCGCAGGCGTTGACCAACCTCCAAATTCTCCACACAGACCCCCACACACCATTCCACAAAACACCATCATATGCACATCGATGGGCACAATTTGGGAAAATAAACTATAGTTTTCGACCATGACCCTCGAGGTTTCCTAGACCGCATATTCTAGCTTCCTCTAGCACAAAAAATGTCGTCTACCGAAAACCAAGAAAATTTAAATAGGTGAGCTCATTTTTCCTTCAACTTCCTATCCTCGACCCGCGGTACATAGCGTCACGACAGAAATCGATCGCAGATTGCTGAATGCACTTAATTAACAAATGCCCATGCTTCCTCAACCTTTCGCTTTGTCCCTTCGCCTAACCTCCATGTCTCTCAACTTTTGAACTTGGTTGAACACTGAAAGAATGATTTTATGAACTCCCACCACACACCTTATAGGAGGGGCCGGCACTGCTTTTAGCCCCTAAGCCAACTCGCATGAGTCGGCCTTTCCACCATCACGTCGTACTCTGTAAACACAATTATGGGCGGCTGCCCTCCAGCTATATATCATCACCCAAAATACCATAACTTAGCCGTCCACAGGTAAACTTGCATCGCTAGCGCTCTCCATCAAGACAAGACTTTATTCACCCAGCAGTCGTCGTGTGTCATCTAACTGCTGCTCGGCGCCACGCACTTCCGCCTCGTCCAATCGCTATGCGGCCTCCCATATCATTGAACAAATGCAATGAACATGACTTCGCCCGACTCCTTTGACGCATCTGCCCGTTGTGGCACACACCCTTCAACGTTGCCACTGTCAGATCCGCCAAAATGCATGACTCTCGCCCACCACTACACAACGCGCCACAGGGAAGCCGCCAACATAGCGCCCCATTGAAAATCTTCGTCGCATACCCAGTTGGTGCCCGCGTCAAGGCAGGCCCACCACTCGGTTTCCGCGACACTAACTCTCGAGGGTGCGACACTCCCACATCCTCGTTCCACTTTTATTTACTCATGCAAGATGCCGTCCACATGTTGCTCAAACCTCACCCCACCGGAGAGTGTATGAACCTTGTTATAATAATAATAATAATAATAATAATAATAATCTAATTTTAAGGTCACAACCAAGCCGTAAACCAAATTGGTGTATGAGACCTCTTGTTTGTGGGACAAGGGATTCACATCCATGCAAGGATTTGACCGTTGCTCACGAAGGCATACATACTCTACCTCCCTCCGGTTTTGAACCCGTAACCCTTAGGAAGAACACATGCTCTTAACCATTAGGCCCACTCAAGCTATGAATACTCACACACATATATAATTCATTTATAATATAAGCCCGATATACATATTATTTATAAACCTTAATTAATTTATTAAAATAGTAAATATCAATATTTATATTTTATTGATTTTATTAAAATAGTAATTATCATTATTTATATTTTATTCATTTTAATTATATTATAAATTATATTTTAAAATATATTTTGGTTTTATATTTAATTAATAATTAAAATAATAAATATTAATTTTAATATTTTAATTATTTTTAAAACTTTTTATATTGAAGATTTGTAAAATGTTTGAGGGCATGGCACATCTAAGTCTATCAAAGTCAAAGTCAGAGAGGGCATGGGTCGATGCTTCATTAAAAATATATCAAACTCCGTATGAAATTCAAACTTTGGGATTGTTCGAAAGCCTAAGAACAAAGGAAAACTTGTATATAAAAACTGGATGTTCTCGTTATTCGGCGCCAAATTTTTGCTCTTGGTGGAGTGGTTTTAATGCTTCGATATATTTTAGAGAAATTGATAATGTGATTAAATATTTTAGGGTCGTGTAAGTTTTTTCTATGTAATTATAGCTTTTCATAGATAAATGCATTAGAAAGAATTCGGAGGTTTGCAGCAGCAAATTCACGTTGCCACAATTGAAGTTTCGTATACTTGGATTCCTAGGTTAGTTGGATTTATGAGATTATATTTTTCTATTTCCCCGCATTTGTATTTTCTCTATTTGTTCTAAGATGTTGCTGATTCATACAAATTTTTTGGCTAAGGATCAACTGAAATGAAATTTTCATTTTGTTTCTATGATGTTGTTGGTTCTAGGATTTTTTTGATGCAGTTGGTTCTATGATTTTTTCGTTATCACTAGCTAATCATCAATGTGGGGTGTGGAAGGGGAGGGAAGTAGAGAGGATGAAAGAGTAGATGGGAAGATGAAGGAAACATTATATGACCAAGGCTATAATAGATAACTCCAATCTAATGTGGTGCTAAGAGACAATCATAAAATGGCGAAACATCTGACAACATCAATTGTGTTGTTAAGATGGTGAGGAAGGCATAAGGTCCAAATTTTCTAAATGTTTTCAATTTTAACCATCTAGGATAGTTTGATTTAGTCTAAGGCAAATAGTAGTCATTATTATGATGACTGATGTCAAATTATAAAGCTTTAGCATGTTTCTCAAAACATGTATCTCATCACACCTAGAAAGCTATTATTCTACTATGTAATGATAAATCCACAGGAAAACCTTGTCATGTGATAGTTGACCTTATTAGCAACTTTGCATACTTTTCCAACAATGGAATATATTTTTCTTCAAAAGAGACAACTCAATGATAAAATTAGAATTACAATAGATGATGAAGGCAAGATCCTTTGCATCCCAGAATATTTTAATCGTACTAGCACTGACATAAGCACAATAAATGCTACCTTCCCATCAAATTCTCTCCGGTTACAAGCACGTGCCTAGGTAAGGTTCAAAAATGAAATAACCTCAATACATGTTGCAATTGCATATTTTTTTAATCCATTTGGCTCCTTCAAGGTGGATACTCGCATCCAAAATCAACCTACCTAACTCTGTATAAGAAAATAGGCATGATATTGCATAATCAGATAATAAATAGATTTTCGCTCTTATATAATAAAATTAACATTTTTCCTTCATAAGGCTAATACTATTATTTACATCAAGAAAAACAAAAAAGAGATTGAAGGTTAAAATTACTTAACATATTATAGAAAGATGTGTGAAGGGATGAAAGAGTTGCTCATGTCTGTTGAAGTGGCTATTATTTATCTTCTTTGGAAGTAGATATTTTTTTCCCACTGGCAGCCTCTTAAATGCAATGCAGTGGCACCTTTTTCACTCGGTGTTTCTATTTAATGCTTTTTGACAAGCAATAATCACATCTAAAGCCTTTCATTGAAGCATTGTTTTATATCACCTCGCTAGTATTGCTAGCAGATTATCCTTTCATCTAGTTAAAGTAGTTGGCATTATTTGTTACATTTCACAAACAATGCACAAAATTTGTTGCATTATTAACAAGCAAGGCAATAAGTGCCATTTGGTGCATTCTTCATAACACATTTGCAGACTAGGTACATTCTTAATAAATTTATCTTTAAATATAATGAGGTGAAACCCTTTGGCCCATATGGATTATAATATAGCTCCCTTTCTCTTCAAAGTTTTAAGTTATTTGTCTACACCGAGAGCAATGACAACAATAATTTCCAAACATATACCCTTATTTAATGAACTTGATTTCAAAACAATGATGTGTTGAAAATGTGATTTGGACAAGACCACTAAATCTAACACCGCAAAAAATAGAAATAAACACACAAAAGGAAAACAAATTTTTCATGTGTTCAATGGTTTGTTTTAATCCAAAATATAACAGAAGAGGAAAATACCCAACCAAGCCTAATCATAAATTTCTAACCTTGAAATAGATCTTTTGGTATTTGAGCTGGGAAAATATGGATTGATAGTCGACAAGGGCATAGTAACTAATAACATCTATATTTCCATTGCTCAATGCACTAAGAACAAGTTTTTGCCGTATTTCTTTGCAATGTATTTTCTTCTTTTGGAGGTTAGTCTTTCCTTTTCCTTGAACCTCAACCATTCATAGCAACACCTTATATTTCTGCCATTTATCTTGTGCAATGAAAAAGGAAACAAAAATATACAAGAATAAGTGGAAAAACGGTATCAATTATTATCCAACAATGTATTGCTTTTCAAGACAAAGTAGAACAAAATATAAAACCATTTGAAGAGACATAACCTAATTGGTATCCTCCAAAGTGAGCAATCTATCATCCATATTTATCTCATCCTATCCAGCTTTCAGGCTCAATATCCGAAGAAAATATGTAATAAATGAAAATTCCGAGACGAATGAAATGATGTGTCTAAATGAAATTAGTGTGTTTGAGAAATCGTAAACAAACAACAAGTTAATAGTTCCGTAGATCTCTTTTTTAGGTGGTAGCACCCTATTCCCCACATTCAACCACCCATTACAAGTTGCCATCGACCGCAGTGAAGTCCGCCATACTAGATATGAATTGATCTAGGTATATATTGGTGGCCACCTCGCCTATCTCCTCCACTTGGGGACCCACCATTGTCTCTTTCATTTTTTTCCGCTCAAACATTGTGTAATTATCATTTTCAGTGCTGGTTCTGGTACCCCAGAGCTGTTTTCGAGGCCCCAAACAACGTTTGGGAAACCTCGGGAGCAACATGCGGTCCATGGATCAATTTTTTCTCGAAGTATAAAAAGTTGTATTCCTCGTATATATATTTATACACGAGGCATGGTGTATGTCAAATGAGATCGCATGCCAAAGTTATGTTCCTTGTGTTGAACACCCATTTACCCAAATTGTGGCCCACAGTTTTGTGCTCTACCTCCTAGGGTTAGGTTTAATAGGTTTTCCATTGTTTTCAAATAATAAATAGGCCTCGAGCATCATTGTAATAGCGCTCAGAGGTATGTAGTCACATCTTCTTAGAGATAAGCTACCGTTGCCCTAGCTAGTTTATTTCCATTCGTTCCGTAAGAAAATTTCAGCTTCTTGATATTAACAAATGAAATGTTATTTCATATATATTTCTATTTATACATGCAGGCTATGTTTATGTTCTTCAAAATTCTGACTGGTAATGTAGTGGTTTTCTTTTCTAATCCTCCTTGCATGTCCCCACCAAGGTCAAGGTATAAGGAGTTAGGGGCTCAATCTGGGCTGAACCTGCAAGATTGTACTTGCCAAACCTCTGGAATACGCTCATGGGGGACGGAATAAATATGAGGGAGTAGGAGATCCCATCAAAATATTTCTCGAGGAGGCCCCTCAAAACAAAGGAACACGATGACGTGACAAATTTTCCCCATATCCTTCAATGACTACCCACCGTGCACGCATCCAACATCCACTCTCGGAGGCATGACTCCCTTTATGTACATAAAATTATATCTCTGCATATGAGGCACAAATAGATGCATGTCATGTATAGATGGTTTAATCTACACAGAACGATATTTCTACTCATGGTTTTTCCGACCGGGAGAAGATTATTTTGCACTTAAAGCCACCCCCGATGTCAAGGATCGGTGTAAAAACTCATTGTGAAAATTTTTGAGACATAACCCTCTCTCCGTTCTGTACCGTACCCACTTGGAATTCTTTTCGATATGCCATCAAGGAACAATACTATCCCACAAGGAGCTAAGTACAAGCATACAATGGATCACATTGTGGCAACCAAGGGATGAAGATGCATGAGCCGATGTGAATCGTCTCCATACCCCGCGCACAAAGTTGGGTATCAAAGATTCGTAGAAAAATTTTGTGCTAAAGTATCATAGTTGTCCGTGCGTACACATTCAGAGGAAATGGAGTCTCGACATCTCCTCGCATGGTACGCATACCGGGTATGTCGCCAAGAGAAAGGTAAATTCAAGGTAAGAAGTGAGACTTTGGATCCGTGAATCAAAAGCAAGGGAAAGGTGCACCCAAACCGCAAAACAAAGGACAAAGCCAAGGCATGGTGGCCCAACAAAACCTCGCCAAAAGCCACAAGAAAAGAAACACCAAGAAGCCAAAGAAGGACACATGAAAGTGGTGTGAGTTCCATAAGAGCCCACTCTCAACACAAGTGAGTGTTTCCGGCCAAGCAAATGTGGTTAAGATGAGGTCAACCGGGACATTCTGTTCCGAACTCTAACCTGGAAAGGGAAATGACAAAGGGAAACATATGACACGGAGCCCAACGCTATCGTTGCCACTACTTAAGATCTAGAGGAGGAGGATCATCTTTCCACTCCTAGATGTAGTTAAAGGTTCCCCACTACGCTCATTATAGAAAATGGGAGCCAAAATAACCTCCTTTTTAGCCGATGTCGTTAAGTAGTTGGGCTGACGACCACAACACACCCACAACCACAATAATTGGGGGCTTCTCACCAAGGACGGGATCTCCACGTTAGCCAAGAGTACGCCTCCCGCGCCATCAAGCCCTTCTGCGGATGAGGTATCATTAGGGGAATTTTGAGGTTTAAAAATGGGCCTCCTAAGGAAATTATAAAATAATAGGTGGAAATAATAAAATAAGATTTCATGGGACATCATCATATTTTAGAGGGAAGAAAGAAAAACTACTAACTCGCATTTTCAACTTATCTCCAAATTTTTACTCAAATTTCTTCGAGAAGGAGTAATTATTGGATGCAAAATTTAATTTCCTCATCCAAGGAGTACCCATGTCGCATAATTTCGATGGAACCTATTACATAAAAATGATGTCACATGGAAAACGTGTTTGCAATCACATTGTCGCTACTTTCATTTTTCACGTAGTAGGGTCCATTGAGTATGCAACATGGGTACTCCTTGGATGAGGAATCAAATTTTGCATCCAATGAGTACTCCCACTTGAAATTTGAGTAAAACTTTGGGAGATAAGTTGAAAATGTAGTTTTATTATTTTATTATTTTTTTTAATATTTTTATCCTTTTTTTAACTTAAAAAATGATGAATCATCCCCTATGGTTCACATCATCATCTTAATCCATTTGTTCTTATAAAGTTTATTTATTATGGTTTTTTTCTTAGGAGGCCCATTTCTCAGACCTAAAATTCCCCTAATGTCCCCCTTGATTTTTTTTGATGTATTATTAGGCCAACCCTACTTCTGTGGAAGCGACATGTCAAAGGAGTCCGGAAACCCCGAGCTATTATTTTTACTTTGGGAAATAAGTTGTACAAAAGATGTACTCGCAGGTACCACCACCGACGCTATCTCTTTGGTTACCGCAAAATAATGCAAGAAGCTCATTTCTCAAACCAAGAAATTCTTGTTTTCCGATGATGTGCCCTCAGTGGCAAGAAGAACACTGTGTCACTACCTGGCGACAGGCTCTCTACACAACAACAACAAATGGAAAAGTTTTTGGAGGAGTACCTGGGAAATCTTCACCTCACCCACAGGAGTGCTCTAAGACTGCCAGTTTTAAGCACCCCATTTAGCCGACTCCCTGTGTGCATCACTACCCAATGGACCTATCTATTGGTGCTCTATTATGGAGAATGATGAAATCAAGAGTGCGCATTGAGGAGCTTCGTGGAAAGGTCACATCCGGCCCAATTTCATCGCCGTAGCCCTACTGTTGTGTTGGTATAGAAGAATGATGGGACTCGGGAGACTCTTTATCAGACTATTCTGGACGTCGAACAAGATCACTTCCGAATAGGTACTGATCCCATGGATTGATGACCTTCTCAGACCAACTCGAAGGGGAAAATATTTCATCAATATCAACTTGAAGTTTTGGTATCACCAGTACCAATCAAAACCTTCATGTGTGGACACGCTTTCAAAGGCGAAATATGGCCTTTTGAATGGTTGGTCATCCTTTCAAAGTTGATGAATTCTACCGCAACCTTCATAAGGTTGATGGATGACATCTTGCGACCATTCACCAAATCATTGTAGTGGTGTACTTGGATGACATTATGATCTTTAGCGACTTGGGAAGAGCACCTCCACCACATCCACAAGTCCTCTAGAATACTGTTTTGCCATGTGAACACAAGTTGTGTGCCACCCTGGGAGAAGCACTTTGAAATGACCCAAAATTCACATCCGGGATATGTTATTGGCTGAAAAGGGGGGTGCATGTGGATCCAACCAAGATCCAAGTCATTAGGGACCACAAGACCAACCACTCTAACAAGAGCTTCTCGCATTTCTAGGTCTTGCTAATTTCTACCCAGGTTCATGTTGGGATTCTCTCATTACTTAGACCTTGAGTCAAGTCACCAAGGGAGGAGAAAAAGAAAATTCTTTGGTCGGAATCTCAACAAGGCGTTTGTATAATTGAAACATCACCTCTATTCTACCCTAGTGCTCACATTACCATACTTTTAAACAACCATTTTAGATCAAGACATATTTCTCCCACTATGCTATTGGGATAGTTCTTATTCACTGTGTAAGACCCACCGACATATCACAGAGAAATCATTTCCGACATAGCCCGTGCTATAATATACTCCTTATGAAAATAAATGTATTCATTACACAAAGTTTTGCTCGAAAATGGAAATAACAAGGCCTGGGGAAGGAAACAATCATCTACTACGTACCACCCACCTCCGGCAGCTTCACAGCATATGGAAGTCGTATAACTGACGTTTAACAAAAGGGTCCAAATATTTGGCAGTAGTCATATTTTGAACATCACACAGAAGGGTAGCACCAATAATGTTGCATATTTCCTTAGCCGACCACCGATCATGGCACTAACCATCAAGCTCAACTCTTGTAAGGCTGAAGACTCCTTATTAATGCCTCTACAAGAGTGATCCAGACCACTTACACATACAAGGAACTCTTGGGGGGTATCAAAGTCTCCAAATTTTCACCTCTCCAAGATGCATTGTTATGTCACCTCGGGACACCTTGTTCCTTCAAGCGAGCATGCCAAGATGATATGGGGTACACATCAAGGAACAAGTTGTGGGGAATTTCATGGTTGAGAAAATAAGTAGTAATTGCATATTTCGCTATTAAACTCTTCGATAGGATGTTGAGAACACTACTAAGGGCCATTGCCAAACCAACCATCAAGAAGCAAAGGGGCTCATATACTACATGAAATGACCGTGTGGGTGAACTTATCAATCCTGGCAGGTAATAATTTATAAATCGCATCAAAGAAAATAGGTTCTCAACACATCGGTCCAAACGCGATTAATGCCGGACACCAAGCTCACCAAGTCCACAAAATTTTCCATCACCAAACCGATGGCCGTACGAGGTTGTCAACATGCGGACGTACACACCTGCGTATGTACACCTACGAAAGTATATACACACACATGGGATGTGAGAGCCTCCCGTGCCAACACAAATAATCAGCTTTGGGCAACTCAACTACCGACAACCACTTTGGCTGATTCCACCACCATGTCCCATTGACGTAGCCATGCCATTTGTGGCTACTCATGCCAATTCGGTTCATGTCGAGTCCGACAATAAAGCGAACAACTTCATCGAGCGCATTCGTAAAATTTTCCAACAATTTCATGACATATTGGATAGAGCCAATACAATCACAAGAAACAACATGATCAACATCAAAGCACAACTTTCGGTGGGTGAAAAAGTGTGGCTACATTTGCGAAGGTGTGCCCTGATTAGAACCCACCCTGCAGAAAGCCGCATGCTCCAATATGGGTCGTACACCATCAAGGTCGTAGGAATAATGCCTTCGAGCCGTATTCCACCATTCCTTGGTTCCACCCAATATTCAATGTGGACCACCTCTGCCCTACTTCCCACCTCTAATGGAAACCTATGACATTGCAAAACAACTCACACCATCGCAGTTAAACCTAGACCGTATGGAACAAGCCATCATTTATTGTACTGCGACGATGAAAATCAAGAACACTTTCTAACAACCAACCGTATCACGTTGTCAAAGTCACCAACTCTCGGCATCACAAGGCAAGTAGTTCACTAGGGACCAAGTTTTGCGTGTTTCCTCATCTCATGGAGGAAATCAATGCACTGGGGGCCATTTCTTCCAAAAGGGGTGAGGAATGATCCGTGGATATTTATGGCCACTGCCTGTTCCACTGGGCCCCACCATTGTCAATTTTAGTTTTTTAGTTTTCACACAAACTTACTATTAGCAGCTGGTCCCCCAACTTGTGGAGCCATTTTTGATATATTCCCAAATGACAAGCTTTTTTGAAACACTGTGAGAAACACGGTCCATGGACTAATTTTGCTCACCAAAAGTCAGGATTCCCTCGTATAGATATTTTAATGAGGTATGGCATGTCAACCGTAGATCGTATGCCAAATTTACATCCCCTGAAGTTGAAACACAAATTTACCCAAACGTGCCCATAGTTTTGGCGCTTCATCTCCATAGGGTTATATTTTTTGGATGTTTTCAGGGTTTTCCATTTACCAATAAATAGGTCCTCAAGCCTCATTGTAACAAAATTAAGAGGCTCAGAGTCTCCACACCCTTCCTCGGTAAGATAAGCCACTGTTGCCCTAGCTAGTTTATTTTCCATTCTATCCGTGTTCAAATTTCTGCAGCTTCTTTTTGATATTAATGAAATGAAGTGTTATTTCTACTACATCTTTGAATTTATGTTTTGTATGTGTATTTTTTGCTACCTACATAAATCTGGATCATACCCTGGCCACACTTTGGAGAAGACCCCAAGGAGTGGAAGGAGGCTATGACCGAGAGAACTCTATCCTATGGAATGATGTTTGGGAGATTTGATCGAGACCAGAGGGGGAACTTCATCGATTGGATTCCACAATCGTACGAAGCAAAAATGAAGTTGATGGTCATATTTAGAAACACAAGGGAAAATTTGTTGCAATGAATTCTTAACGTTTCTTAATACCCAATCTATGGATATTAATGCCGCATTTAAACTACATAGAATTGTACAGGTATAATTGAGAATAAACCATATTTATCCATTTATTATTGATATGGGGCCTCGTGCATTAGGAATAGCATCTAGCAGCAAGGTCAATTTCCCCGGTAACCTTCTATGGTTGATCCCTTCGATCAACTATCCATATGTTCTTGGAATCTATTTGATCAATTCTCGTACGTGGGGAAAATAGTGTGTCTAACTATCCTTGTAGTAGCTCGGTTTCATTGTGCCTTGGCATCATCTTCCGCATCGATCGGTTCAAGGAAGTCTTCATTGTTCAACATTTGGGAGAATTTAATGGTGATTGAAACCACGCATCCCCACTTTCTATTTTTTGCAATTTATATACTATTTCGCTATAGAAACTATGTAACACTTTTTCTATTAAGTTGGCCCATAATCTAAACAATTACTCGCTTAAGTTATTCAAGACACACTCGAGTTCCTCATTCTCTCGTTGGAATTCCCTAGTAAGCTATTAGAAGAGAATGAGAGCTCTAATTATGTATTCACCAAATCGTGCTCTTCTTTATAGGATCTATTTTCTCTTCAAGTCAAGAAAACTCTTCCTTGAACCCAAGTCGAATTGCCTCACCGAACTCAAGTCAATCGACATCTAGAACTCAAGCGAACGAGCTTTAAAATTGGAGTCAAAATGCCTGTTCGAATTAAAGTCGTAGGCGAGATAAAATATCCATGTATGCTTAGTTAGATTTTACAGATTTACTATTTTTGACTATAATAAAATTAGAGAATTTTCTTAAGTCAACACTAAGAGAAAGTGAGATTTCCCCTTTGCTTCACATGTGGGTTTTTTTCCAAACCTGTTAAATTTAGCATAATCCTTCCATCTCTAACTTCACTCAATGTCATTTCCTATAGTTAAGCTCAGGACTATTTATTTTTTATCATGTATGGGTGGTTCAATTTATATGTTGATTTCACACCCTGAAATTTTGAATATAAATCCTTTTTTCTTGGAAAAAGAAATGCCTTGTTTGCCTCTTCCAAAAGACTAGTAACTCGCTTTTCAAATAATAACTAAAGCTAAAAAATATTATTCCTATAAAAATTTCTTTCTTTACATTCATCCAAAGAACCATGGTGAAAGGAGACAGTTTGTAAATGAAAAAATAGTTGTTTGAAAATGGAAACCAACAAAAATTTCTTTATCTTCTTCCACATAAAATTTCTCATTGTCTTTTTTTTCTTTCCAAGAAAACAAATGTATATTTGCATCCGTTATTTCAAGTAGAAATTAGCATAAGACCATCAAAAGGCTCATACAAGAGCTCCTTTCAAACAACTTCCTTATTATCATCAAATTCAAAGAAAAACTTCCTTCTAATAAATGTTGAACATCAAAATGACATTTCCACCCATAGTGCTAACATTAAAGATAACCCAAAATAATATCTTAAAACTTCCTCTAAAATGGTTTTAAAATAGTATTGCAGGAAAGAACCAAAACCTCCCTCTCGATTCGCCATGCATAATTGCCGATTGCAATGGGGTCCTTTGAAAGATGATCTACCTAAGAATTCAAATTCTTCAGAACATGCTGAATAGAAACCGAATGAAAATCTTCTTGTAGTTCCTTAACCTAGTGTTGCCGGTGAGAGAGAACCGTACTATCCAATGAAAAGAACCTTAAAACTCTCATTACCACTCAGTCTCCGCAACTTGAAGTGATTCTCAACACCTTTAACCATAACAAATTTTAATAGGGCCTAAAGGGCTACCCACTCCGCATGAATATTAGCACCACTACCAGCTCCAATCTTGTTAGAATTAATGATCATAACTTTAATGAAGGACAATACCAACAACATAATCACCCAACATTTGACATTCACAATAGAAATAATTCCAAGTAATATTAGGATTGAAATAGGGCACATGCCTAAGGTTTTGTCCTAGAACCCGCCGTTTACGCAATTAGTTACACTTGTTATCATCATCTTATTTTTGTAATTTTATCATCTTTGTTTGTAAGAAGATATAAGATATTGCGAAAAATCTTGCAACTAGAAACATTCTATCTATTTTCAAGGATTAGCACAAGCTAATGTGAGTTGGGATGATTTGATTTTGGTAACTTGAGTTCCTTTTCCAATTGAAGCAAGAGAAGGTTGTTTTTGCTCTAATATCAACACCATATGCTAATTTGTGCTTGATTTGATAGTTCTAAAGCAAAAAGCTTCATTTTTGTTGGCAAGGATATCTTGGCATTAGCATCATGTGGATCAATGTAGCCTCTGGATTTTTGACATCAACCTCTAAGTCTCCAAACTCTCAATAATGTTTACAGGAAGTGAACATTGCATTTAGGGTTGAGTTCATCCTATTCATTAGTCGTGTTTGTACCATCTCAAGGAAGAACAAGTTTAGTATTGTGAAAGAGGCTGAAATCCTCTGCTCAAATAAGTTAGTTTTTCCAAGGGGTTGAGCCCATTCTCAGAGGGTCATATTCACTCTTACACTACTAAGCTCCAATTTTGTAACAAAGGAAGTATAATAACCAAATACAAGGGGAGCCTAAATTCAGTCTGTCTTTATGGCATGTTTCTTTGGAAGGCATGATTATATTTTTCTCATTTTTTTCAATTTCTCATACCCCCGAGAGTGACATTGTGTTGAAGGACGCAGTTGCCAGACAAATTTCCTTGCTAGTTTAATGGCTATTGTGGGTTGATTTAACATCTTCTAGTCGCCATCAGCAAAATCTCGTGCCTCGGGTTATGGAGACTCCTTAATACATGTGTTCGTAGGGTGTCATTTAGGAGAAAAATGGGCCATAACGTCGCTAAGTTTATACAATGAGGAAGAGCTGGTCGTACTCTAGAAATTAGGCTCATAATTCAAGGGGTCGCCGTTGATCCATTTTTGCCTTCAAAATTGATATTTGTCACTTATTTATAAGCCTCAAACCAAGTTTTTATTGCCCTTATTCACTCACCGTATATGTTGATTTAGATCTAAGAAATGTGTTGTTTATGATCATAATTATCTCCACATTTCCTTATATCGAAATGTACAATGAATGGTTCAATTGAAAACTACTGCATTTATTAATCGAGTTCCATTTCACTACTATAGAATCTAGATTCTAACGACATTGGGTGTAAACTCATTCACTAGTTTTACAAATAGTTCCTCATGATTGTAGAATTAAACATCAGGCTTCCTCATTTCTTCTTTGTACGTGCTTCCTTCTATGAAAAGAGACTCCTCCCTCTAGCTTGTTTTGTGAGGAGACTCTACAAAGGCCAATTTGTAGGTCCCTTGCTGTGCTTTCTAGTAATATCCGAATTTAAACCGTTCATTTAAACCACTTCTACATTCAAATACTTTATTTTCCATAATGACTTCAAAGTTGAAGAAGGCTAGCTTCAACATTGCCAAGTTCATATGGTTACCTCTTTACAGTCTTTGGATAATTGCTAGCACTTGCCTCAACAATTGTATTAAGGCTGACCACACAATAATAAGCTACCACATAAATCCCACAATTTTGGCACATCATACATTGTCAAGTGGAAACTATGATGTGGCTAAGGTTTCACTAGATTATCATAAGCCACCATATAACCAATATAGGTACATCA
The DNA here is from genome assembly GCA_034641835.2 of Pinus albicaulis. Classification (NCBI taxonomy): domain Eukaryota; kingdom Viridiplantae; phylum Streptophyta; class Pinopsida; order Pinales; family Pinaceae; genus Pinus; species Pinus albicaulis. The sequence continues at coordinate 1,521,919,968 of CM076578.1, read as the reverse complement.
TAAATTTTCATGGAACCATAGTCTCAAATACATTGTGGCTGATCCGTTGTATTTTTTGTTTACATTCCTTTTCCTCATCATTATGGGAATTGGGCACTTGTGCGCTTGTCTTAATTATTCAAACCTTTCCCAGCTTGTTGCCATGTCTCAGAATACTACATTATTGCTCGACAGTTAAGTTTAAAAGTGCAATGGCCCAAGGAATTTTGGATTTGTGATGATTATATTATCAACACCACTAGTAGTAAATGAAACCTTCATTCTTAGTTGTTTCTCTTGGATTTCTAATTTACATCAAACGTATAGGATTTTAAAGAATTTTTTTATTTTTGATTTAATAATTTTTGTTTTCTATGTTTTTCTGATCCTAACTCTTGCCACCTTTTTGCAGCTTGTCATAAGCTTCAATATTTCAAATTTTGAAATAATGACCTACAGAATCACCGAAGTTTCACTTATTTTTACTTCATTAGTGGTTGAGCATGCTCCCATAGCAAACCGTAGGTGCAAAAAAGAGTTCCCAAACTTCTAGCCTATAAACCAACACTAGGTTGCCATTGAAAAGTAAAAAGCTCTTCTCAAATACATAAAGAGGATGACATGTAATGATAAGTATTGGTCTCAATTGAGTATCTCAGCATATCGTAGTCAATATATATATATATATATAAACTAAAGGATATTGAATATTAATAGATCAGATATGTTACTATTATAGACATTTGCAAGAAAGTGTGAAACACCCACAAGAGACATTTATAATGATGCAACTATTTTTATTTTACCTTTGGAAGTTGATACCAATACCATTCCCCTAACCGTTGGTAGCGTATTAAACATTGTATGAAACATGCTGTTTACTTTAAGGTCGTCCCTTTGTGTTGTATGATTTGTTAGTTGTCTTTTCTCTTTTTTTCCCCCAACCTAACCCATATGATCATAACAAGATCTACTTCAATTTCTTTTACACATATCCTCATTGGTCCTTTGTGGTTAGGGAGTGGGGTGAAAACCGAAGCTTAAATCGCGTTAGAACTATGCAATTCAAAGAGCGTTGTGAAAAGAATTGTTGGAATCATTGTTGCTGTTGCTATTATTATTTGTAAAAACAACTCCCCTAGCTGCCACTATGTCCATGTTTAAGCCATCGAATCAAATTCTTAGACGTTGAAATGTTTTAGGCTAATAGATTCGCAGAAAAATTATATATATATATCTATATCTATATATATATATAATCCATCTGTGCTTTTGTTTCAGATAAGTTTTCTGGTCTGTTTTCCCATTGAGAAGTATTTGTCCTAGTGACTATCCACGAGTCTAAGTTGGATGGCACCGGTAGAGAGTCATGAAGGTTAATGGATCAGCCGTGTTTGCTTTCCCCGGTGCACAAAAGACTTGTTTCTCCTCTCGTTCGAAAAGGCCACTACACCATTTCAATGGTCGGTTATATGAATGAGTTTTCTCTTCTGTGGCTCGAAGACAGAAATTAGCACATAAGAATAGGTGGTAATTTCTCAATAAGTTCTTAAATAAATCCGTGTAAATTATGATGTGTTATATGATGAAAAGGTTCTAGTTCAAGCATTTGAACCTCAACCCAATCGGACACCGCCAGAGATTCAAGGCCGACAAGCTCCAAGACTTCGTTTTCCAGCTTAAAGTACTCGCTTGTTTAGATTTACCGTGAACATACCAATATCCACCTGGGTCAACTGCATCGATTCCGTTTATTAAAAAAGAAGAGCAATGGGGTCTTAAAATGGCTACATATATATTCATATTGGTATGATACAAATTTTGGGATAAATCCACTAGTTAGACCAGGATTTAACACGAAGTGCCTTACATGTGTTCTAGATACAAGGATGAATAATTTTAATGATGCCTTGTTAGAGGATTCCGTATCCTCTCGATAATGGTCCCCGTCCGGTCATCAATGATTCCCGTGTAACAAGTTTCGCACACCATCCTTATATCAATGAATTTTTAAATGCCTATATTCATTTTTCTCGGTTTTGATGTTGCTCCACAAATTTCCCGTATATTTTATTTACATGCTTCTATATGTCCGAGATTCGTCTCCCTCCTCTCTATGCCTCCTCTCAATCCTAATTTAAAAGAAAGAGCACTTAAAGAAGGTGTGATAGTTACTTAGTAACACTGCTCCTCTACAGACTGGTTTTGGTACCGCACTCTCCCCGATGAATGGAGTAATTCTTATACTCTCTTTCACAAAAACATCCTCGTTCCAGAAACATCAAAACCCTCATAGCCTGTCCGTCATCCAACATCCGAGCGGCTCCTCTCGGTCTTAGGTTTACGTTCCATCTCTCTTTCTACATTCATATGTCATCCTTGAATAGATCTACACATTTTTGGGTGGTAGGGATCTCATAAATCGCCAATTCTTCCTCGAAGTCTTTCCTCAAAACATTCTATCCCTTGCTGCGCGTAAGATCCACCTCTCATAAGCTCGATGATTGCCGGGCTTTGTGTTCCCTCGTCATCCTCTACATTCCGTATTGTAGACACTCCCAATATCCGAAGATTTGATTCCGCATATCAAAAGCTTCACACTCCAAGAGCTCGCCGTAAGTCACCGTAAGATAATGAAAGATATTTAGAATCCGGGAATTTTAGAAGAATACTATAATGGAACAAAGAGGTCACTTCCACAATGGTATATCACAAGAGCAATCTCTGATCCGCATTAGAATGAGAGTGAAAAATGCATAACTATACAAATGGTCAAATGGTTTGTATATTATTGAATATTGATGATATAGCCAGAGATGTCTTAGAAGTTAAAGAACATATTAAGAAGTTGCATTCTAGTTATAATGAGATTCTAGGAACTCTCAGAATGAACATACCCAATGTCTCAATGATATAAGCTCTAATATGGGTATTATTGATAAATCTCTTGGTCATCTAAGAGAAGCTCTTTCCGTTCCCTACTTCTCCACCTCATTGTCGCAGAAGTAGATGTCTCAAGTCTAAATTAAAGTTCTCTTCTAATCCGTATGACTTCCACATATTCTTTTTAAAGGAATAGAAAGACTAGATGAAGTGTAAAGCTTGAGAAGATCAAAAAGGGCATCAACCTAGCTAGAGAAAAGATAGAATTGATGAAATTGAGACTAGCTAGTTTTCCCACAGCTTGAAATCTTAAGATTGCCAAAGAACTATGTAAGTCTTAGTTCTTTAATAAAAAAAATGGCCAACCATCCGCTCCCACAATGTTGGTTATGTGTCTCGGGTGTAACTTACTCAAGGTACACCGACACACACATGGGTGAGCTAATTACTAAAAGAGATAGAAGTGAATCCTTTTTCTATTTCCGTAAAGGGAACAGAGGGTCTTAAGGATATTATTTCTCTGCTTTCATGAAGCTTTAGCTTCAAGTCCATTTGCAGATATACGTAAAATCTACAATCAACCCTTGTCGATTGTATTAACCACCGCAAGAGGTATGGTAATTCTTTATTTATCAATATTGATTGTTCCGGGTTATAGCGAATTAATTGTTGTGTTGCACAATTTGCTACAAGCTATCATAAAGGAAAAAGTAAACAAGGCACCATGGTCCGATATAGTAACACAAATAGTATGGTCTTTTACAAGTATATTAAAACAATGGTGGGAAAAGCTTGTTGAAAATGAGAAAGATGAGATTTTTGAACATAGGATAGATCCATTAAAAGTATTGTTTCGATGCTTTGAAGCATGAATTTTTTGGATTAGTTCCCGAAGACTAGAGCATCATGCATAGTTATTTCTTTCCCAAAAGTTCTCAGAATATAGATTATTTGCATGAATATTTATGTGTGATGCGTGCTTTTATACCAAGCAAGTGATCACATAATGTTGCATATCTCGTATACTACATACAATCTATGCCCGGGTAAAATTCCGCATTTAATTAATCGCTTACATAGTAGTATCTACAAGGTGAATTTGGAAGAAGGACAATATTTTTGCAGCCATACAATGGCTGATTGTCACAATTCTGTAAAAAGAATGTGGCCAAAGCAAAGCTAAAAAGAACTTTTCAAAACAGATGTATTTTAGTACAAAAAGCTTTGCAATAATTTCAAAGAAACCTATAATTTTGGTTGTCAGTGGCTCCCAAGGTCTAAGCCAGTGCATATGGTCTCATGAAGATTGTGCAAGTCTCTTGTTTCGAAAGTCGATAAGTATTTTCCTAAAAAGAAAAGATATTCTCCTACTAAGAAATCATTTAAAGGGAGAAGAACTGATTAGGAAAAGATCTAAACCTTCTAAGAAAGTTGTTTGTTTCATTTGTGGTAAAGAAGGTCATTATGCTAATACTTGCAAGAGAATGAAAGGATAAAAGATAGATGAAGATAATGGATATCTTCTCTACTATTCATATTATGATCCAAAGGATTGGGATCTCATATCCATTCTCCGATGGTGAATACTTTGAAGTATCGTCTCTTCGACTCATGGTGAAATCAAATAAGGAAACTATCATTAGAAGATGATTCATCCGATTCAGATGAAACCTTTATTGCCAAAATAAAAATGTTCGCCTTCAATTGCCAGGAGACATACAAGCAAATATTGCGTGCCAGCTCAAAGCCGAATGGCATACCGACCTCGTTCGAAGCGACACGAAGAATACTACAAGAAAAACTCGGAAGCCTTGGAAAAACAAATCGCCATCAAAGAAAAGCAAGAAAGCCAAAAGAATAAGAAGAGTATTTCATTGAAAAGGAGTTCGATTCAATGTTCAAACCTTTGCAAATCATTACATCTCCAAGTATGAATTAAATCGACACTGTAAAAGAAGATTACCGATTTAGAATTCTAATTCATCACACGAGATCAAAAATGATTCCATGTCATCTAAGCTCCGCTTGATTATCTCCGATTACGATGAGTGTAATTCAAGAATAACTGCTGGATGAAGAACAACCAAGTTCCGCAAAATAGTTCTCTCAAAGAAAAATGTTAGAGTTATTTAATGTTAACAGGGAATAGGAGATAGAGTGGTTATTCCCCGTCGTAAGAATTAAGGTTCCCGCATTAAAGCTTATACTTTGGATGCAATAAAACAGATTCTCGAGCAATGAGTAGTTGTTGTAAATACAAAGCCATTCCTCACTATTATTGGTAGCCAACTAAACCCCACCTGTGGCTATTAAGGGTAGACTACTTGGAGACTTACCATATTGCCCTTGAATTTCCTATCTTCTTGAATGATGTACATGTGTTTGTTACTTTGTATAGTTTTGACATCGTGAAGATGTGTTGTTAGGACAAGATTTTTGAAAAAATATTCACCTTACTTTTGGTCAAGATTGTAAAGTTACTTTGCCTACCTCAAATACGGGTTCTCATATACCGCTTCTAATGATTACAAGATCAATGTTCAACCAGATGAAGTGGATCCCATCCACGCGCTCTTCAATATCTCTCCAAGATCAATAATCTTTGTCGTGAATGCTGAATTACATGTCCCAAACCTTCACTATTTCGCATAAGTTACAACAAGACCGCATCAAGTAATATCCAGATGTGCTTTTGGACATGAGAAAGTACTTTTTTGCACTACCATATAAAGAAGGATATGTTTCTAAACCACATAAAGCAAGTTCTAATCATATGAGTCCAAATGAGAAGGAGTTGTGTAAAAAAGAGATTGGACACCCTTAGAGCAAAGCTTATTAAGCCATGTAAGAGTCCAAGTGGGCTTGCCGCATTTTATGTCAATAAGCACAGTGAGAAAAGAGGGGTAAGAAGAGACTTGTGATTAATTGATAAAGCATTAAATGAAGCTCTTTGCCTATTCGTATCCTCCCCGCCTAATAACGATTTGTTGCTTGCTAAAATCGCAAATGCTATTGTCTTTAGCAAGTTTGATCTTAAAAGTGGTTTATGGCGCATTGGTATCATTCCCGCTAATTCCAGATAGTAAAACACCCTTGCCAGCCCTCATGGTCAAGATTTCGTTAATCGTGATGCCTTTTGGCTCTCAAGAATTCCTCCCTCCGAATTTCAAAAGAGGATGGAAGATATTTTGGTGGGGTAGAATATGTCATTGTATATATTGATGATTTGCTTGTTTTCGTGAGAGATGTAAATAGCCATAAACAACATCTTGAACAATTTAATGCTAGTATATAAGCACAGAATGTACTTTCGTATCACAGAAAAGTTCCAAATTGGTATTACAATCAGACAGACTATATCGGACTACACATAGAGAAAGGTTGTGTTGAACTTCACCCTCATGTTTTAACACACCTATTGAATTGATATAATTATTAAAAGGAATACTTTGTAGACCTTTGGTTGTTCCAATCACATTGAAACCTTTAAGAGAAGCAATAAGAGGACACAAAAGTAAGCAAAAATATGCTGAAAAAGAAAGCTTGTTTATAGATGAAATGACAAAGAAGAAGACGAGATTACATAAGTTTAATGATTTGCCAAACCTAAGCTTCCTTGATACTAATCTTCCATTTTTTCTTGAAACAAGACAGCCTAATAAGTACTTGGGCTGCGCTCTTCTACGAAGCATGGAAGAAAAGAATTGGTACAAAGTTTTGTCTTCCTGATCCTTCAAGGACATTGAAAAGAAGTATCCTTTCACAAGGAGATACTGGGTGAAGAAAGAGGAATAAAGAGATTTCATTTGTTTTTGAAAAGTGTCGATTTATTGTCGTATCGCATCTAAAGCATATGGGGAAGCAAGATGCTACAAATAAAAAGGTTACAGAACACAGTACTCAGAGTCCTCGTATGAATTATGGCTTTGGCTGTTTTGATTTTGACATTATTATAAGTCCCAAGGTTTTAAAACTACCTTGCCTACATGTTTTGTTCTGTGAGAAGGATCCCAAGAAGTCAAAGAAATAAAAATGTTCAAACCTCTCCGCATCAACATGAAGCTTCTACAAGTCACCAGCCGCCTAAGTCTAGAAGAGTCGGTCAAGTCAATGTATGGTGTAATTGTCAATATGAGTTTTGTCTAGAATGGTGCCTTTGCTAAAAAGTTTTTAGAGTTACCAATGGGCATTGCTAAAAGGTCATACTTCGTAAATGGCTTGATTCTTATGAAGCCAAGTGGTTATACCTAAAGAGTTACCATATAGGATTAGGCCATGGAGAGTCTATTATGCATTATTCAGAGAACCCAATCCTCGTCTATTTTGGTTGCATACAACAAATATATTGGACTTGGGAAGATTATTTTTCTATCCATCAAAGAGCTAGGATTCATGGATCAAGAAAAGTCATATTTTATGCAATGGCTGGTTGACCCGGTAGAAATTGTGGAGTCCATGGTTTAGATTATTCTTGTTTAGATATATCCCCGCAGATAGAAATATTTTTGATAGAATTTTCCAAGAATTTTGTAGGTTGTCTCATCGAGATGGCAGCGTTCAAAATGATTATGTTATAGAGTTTGAATTTGTCCATCATCATACATCCGTAATTCCTATTGAAGGTAAAGGAGTCATTTAGGTTTTGTGTCAGCTTCGCAGGTGTGATCTCAAGAGATGAACAAAATCGAACAACGTACACACATACTTTCCCATTTTTCTCATTGCATTTCGTAGAAGAAGCACTCATTGGCTTGATGAATCAATTCCATTTGAAGATCCGCTTTCGTATGAAGATAATTATGACATACTCGAAAGGCAACCTCGATCCGCCTTTATCTCCCGCAACATGATTATGAAGATAAAGCCACAGTGACCCATCGGGAAGGATCACCAATTGAAATCCTTTTTATATCTTACTTTATGTACATATACTCTTTTAGGTTTCCGGCAGTGGATTTGATCCTCATAAAAATCTCCACCGTGTATTTACTTTATAAAAAGAGCCAATGTCCTAGATTCCACGATTCACAATTAGATGTTTCATGATTCGGTCCCCATATGGCCTAGCTCCAAGGGGCCGAGATAACAAGTGGTTGTCCCCACTTGCCCGAATCTTCGCATCGTTCATTACTTTTTGCATAGTCCTTTCGTGATAGACATCTTACATGATGATCTAGCCGAAAGATGGTCTTTGATTCTAAGTATCCGTAAAAGGTGTGACTGGATGACCTGCTAGGATATTATAAATACTAGCATGGCGTAGTCATTTGGCATTCGAAAATTTGGGAGTCTAAGAGTCCGAGATTGCATACCGAGTCCGAGCTTTGTTTCCTCGCTCGCATCTCGCGCGAAACCTCGCGATTTGCTTGCATCACGGCTACCAAGTCTCAAAGTTTGGAGTCTCCGTTAGGTGACTTGGCTAGCCTCGTGTCTTAGTGTGCTCGGCACTAAGAAGAACTCCAGCGGTGGGCCACAGATCTTAGCCCTGTTTTGTAAGCTCGAGACAAGAAGGTCTCATAACCCGCCGTAAAGCCTCCGTGAGCACGCTCATTCAATGAGTTGATGAAGACTGCAAATGCCACTCAGCTTCAGCTCTGAAAGAGATACCGTAATCTTATTTCGATGCAAAATTCCATATGCAAACATTAATGAAGATTTGTTCCGAGTTTTGGTCTAAGTATTGGGCCTCGGTTTCCTCGAAAAGCAAGGTATGGTCGACAAATACAGTAAAGAATTGCCCCTATATTCGACCAAAAACAAAAACACAAGAAGCATAAGGTGGTAACTCACTAAGAAGGAAGCAACACGGGCTAGACTAGTCAATACCACTCAACCATTGAGAAATCACAAGGGAAAAAACACACAAATGATCAATAGAAGGACAATTGTCAACATAGTTTGTGGATGGAGGAGTGTTATCAGAGCTAGCTAGACCTGTGTCAGTGCATGTTTAGTAGCCACCACATGTGGTCAAGTAGCCCAGTTGAAGCCGCAGTGACGGGCCATCAGGCACAAACCGACCGAGAATTGGAGTAACTATAGTTGACAAGCGGGGAAGCACATAGATCGTAGTCATAGGTAAGCATGTGGGTTGTCGGGTCGGGTGCAAGAGCCTGCATCAAACTTCCTATGCCTACATCCAAAATAGCCTTGCCTTCAAAATGGTGCATGTTCTCAAATATAGTTGTTTAATAAGCATACATCCTCACGTGTCACATTTGGGAAAAGAGTTGTAGGGTATCTCCACAATTCCCTCGTTGTCTATATCTTTCCTTGTACAAAAACACTAGCATTCATGCATAGCCTTTACTAAGTAACATATCTTTTCTCTCTTCAACATCTCATAATTGTAATGAACAATTGCCTCAAGATGTTGTTTATCAACGAACTTTTCCTCATGAGAAGGTGTCTTATCTTGGGGAGCAATTTTCTCATCAACGGACCATTTTGAGGGAATTTATAAAGAGTATGATAGAACAAATTTAAGAGAGATAGTTAAAGATGACTTGATATTTCCTGAGTTCTGTAGGTGATGTGGGTAATGAGGCATTGATGGGTCAAATATCAAAGGAATAATTACAAACAATTTTGCATTGTTTCCAAAAGTATAAGAACCCTCAGTCACTTCACAGGACAATATAATTCTTCTTGGGGTTCTATAACTTCCTTCAAACAAACCAACTAATAATTGTTGACAAATTAAAATACACAAGCAGGATTTGGGAGCTTTCAATTCAACATTTCAGGCTTTAATCCCAAAAATTACACAAAAATGAGATGATTTCAAACCCATATCACTATGTAATTGCATGTACAAAATCATTGCAAAAATTATTGCATGTAGGGTCAAAATCCACTAAGCTGATTCCATGTCATTAGAACAATTTTGCATGCTTCCTAGGAAACAAATCCATTATGGAATAGGAGTAGCCCAAGAATAAATTTATAACATCAAACAAAAAAATTACAAGAAATTTTAGTGAGTTTGTCTTTCCAAGGAATAAAATAGAGAAAATTGGCTTTATTTAGAGCTACTCATCCATATAGGGTTCAATGTGCAATTGGTTAACTATATAGTGAACTATATTTCCTCAATATCTTTGCAATTCTAATTAATGGCTCAACCTATTCTTCTATCATGCCTACAAGAGACTATGGGTAAGTATGACTAATGTCTCCTCTGCTATTTTTTACCGTAGAGTAGTTGGTCTCAACAGAGTTAAAACATAGTCAAAAATAACTATAAGCTTGATAACTATACAAATAACAATTTCCCTAAACTTGACATATTTACTCTTTGTTGATTATGTTTTTCTTTTGGATGATAGGACCAAAGCAGATGCAATTATGCTAAAGTACCCCACCCTTGAAGAACTAAAATTCCTACCTTAAAAACTACCAACAACTGAGGAGCTCCAAGAATTGACACCAATTTTGATTTGAACCAAAATAGCCTTATTATCTCCGAGTATTTCCCTAATCACAATGATCAGTAGATTCTCCTCATGGATTATTTCTCTCATTCTATCTATTAGTAAAATCCACAAAATGTATCCCTACATTTGAATCTTGGGAATATATATATATATATATCATTTAAATTATCCATATCTCTTGGAGCCCAAAAATCCATTTTCTTTGGACAATATTTATCTATAACCTCAAAAACGACCCTATTATAAGCTTAAGGACCATTATTTCCTCTTTAGTATTGACAAAGTATGATGGAATGAAATTGGGTGAAGACCAGATCCAGGTTTACCATGTCAAAACCTAGGTTCATTGAGATGATGACCTTGGTTTGAAGATATCCACAATATAAATTAGGACCACATACACTTATCATTTCCATCTCTCTTTCATCATCAAGATTAACATATTGAGGACATATAACCCATGGAGGCCCATGGTAGTCATTTCAATGTAATTTATTAGAATACATGCCATTTCTTATTATGAGATTTACCACATCCGAAAATGAAATCATTCACATCATTTTGAAGAAGTCTACAAATTAGGTCAACATAGTTTTTTTCACATTTACAACTTCCCTCACACACTTTCATAACAAAAATAGGCAAAGTCAAACAACACAAATGGTCCACTCTATTTTCATTTGCTAATATTATAATGAAGTTTTATTAGAGACACTGTTTGTTTGTTTGTTTTGGTTAGAATGGTTTGCTTTT